>JAAOAS010000393.1:0-51579 GCA_013396035.1 Fusarium pseudocircinatum
AAAATGTAAAATTAAAAGTAAGCTAAGTACTACATAAGTCTACTTGTTCCTATTATGCCAAACATTCGCTAAATAAGTCCCTCATACACCAGTCAATTGCCCCCCCATCTCCATTAACAAAACGATCCTCTATCTGGGTTTGGAGGAACTCTTCGACATTATCCACATCAAGCTGCTCAAAGTTATTCAAGTCCATGTCAAAAGGCATTTTTTGACTAAACTGCGATTCAAAAGGCGGTGGATCTCCAATCCTCGTATTGGTGTCATTGATTTCATCTTCCTGTTGATGACTCCTCGTCTCGCTCTCGTCGCTATCTAATTGCAGACGCAGCGCCGTCGGCCAATCGATGTACTGAAAGAACAGCTGTAAGATCCAATTCTTAAACTCCCAGGTCTGCTGCAGCTCTTGTAGGCTCACAAGGCAAAGCTTGGCACGGCACTCAGCTATAAACCGGCGACTACCCTGTAGGGCTTTGAGTTGTAGAGTATGGATACATAGGGTGTTAAAGCTGTTAGTAATGACATGTATCTGGCTATGACGGATTTGACGTTCGTCGATCATATGTTCGATGATAGCACAGTTATGTGCTGCCGCTCGTGTAGTGTGTAGACTCATTTTTACGAGCCGAAGGTGATGAAGCATCAAAAGCGTACTGGAAGTCATCCTCGCTAAGAGCCTCGATATCACAGTCCTCATCTCTAACCCGGTTTGGCACGCCTAACGCAGCGGAACATTGTCTCTCGCGGATGTATATGCTTCACCACAGTCGCTTTCGTAGCTTATACATCTTGTTGTTGGTATTCCTTGATGCGCGATGGAAGCCTTGTGTTTGTGCTAAGCTCATAGCCACGGCGAGCCAGTGGCGTGTATCCTTTTGCAAGAGGGCGCCAGCCCTCCAAAAGCTCACGAGGAAGAGGGCTTATATGACTGGCAGTGTTTTGGATTCGGCCTCTGCATTGAATAAACTCTTCGCCCGACTATATAAGATATATTTTGAGTGTTGGCGGGAACCCAGCCCCACGTGTTCTAGATCCTCCTCAGAGCAGTGCATGACACTAATGAAAAGCATTGCCTGCAATAAGAGTGGCGAAAGAGAGCCTCGATCATACTGGTTCCAAATATCGGGCTCGTCCACAACCGCAAAGCATATGTGCAACCACCGGAAATATGCCATCAGTACTCTGTGGATCGCAGACTTGGTCGGGAACGAAAAAGCTCCTTCGACCTGCAGTAGCCTCAGTCTGGCTTCGTTCCTCTCAATCTCCCACTGAGAGGTCAAGTTCCTTGCATTCCAAGCCTCAGGTACTCGATAGAACATCCTTTGTTCCGAGGAGGGGCATGACGCTGGTGAGGGCTGTGCGCTGTGGAGGTTGGTAATGTAGGTGGATTCTCCAAGGAACACAGTCTCTTCATCCTCCAGCCCCTCCGTCCAGCCCCTCCGTGATTCGATAGTCCCGGCAGTCAAGCTGTTGTAGCTGATTACCTCGAAGTCCCCGTGGTATGCCAGAGTGTTCTTTCGCATTTTGGGAGGGCTGGAAAGGAACGCAAGGGTGTTTACATGTGCCGTATCCTTGTTGAGAGGTTAAGGGTTCGTCCAAGACGTCAGGCTGTCTGTGTAAGGCGCGGGTCGAGCGAATAGTGTGGGTTGGACTGTTACGCTCTGGGGCCGACACTGTGGGAGTCGAGAGAACAGGCGGTACTTGTGTAGTATATTGAGTCGGGCTCGTTTCTTGTGACGAGGCGTCCCGGTGGAGGGTAGGTTCTTGGAGACACTCTATGATGTTGTTATCATTTCTGTCAGTGTTACGAAGGTCGGGGGGGTTTGAAGCATTGAGGTGGCAGGATTCGCCCCTTCCGACCACGACCGCGTCGCGACTCTCGGAGTTTACAGGGAATGCCTTGATCTTTGCAGTTCTGACAAGGCCGAGTCTCGACGACATTGCATCGAACACGGCGAGAGTTGCATGCATAACATGCTTGACGTGCTCTTGACTTGATACTTGGCTTCATGGTGGAATGCATGAGACGAAAGGTATACTGGGAAAGGGGTCAGTTGAGACAAGCAGGACTCAGCCAACATGCCCGCCTTCCAACTACATGCTATCGCTCATTGGCTTTTACAGCGCTTTGTGGAGTCAGGATGAGAGTTTGAACCAATCAAACCAATAAGACCAGCTGCACTCGCCTAGATTACCTAAGTTATTGGTTAAATTGTCTTAGATTATCTAGGCTTGTGATCGCTCGGATAATTTTCTTCTACTTAAGACTCGTCGATGTGAAACGGCTCTGAATATACACCAGAGAACGAGATCACTCCGCTGCCTGAGTGGCTATAATACGTTTTCCATGTTAACCCCTGCATACAAATGCCGATACTAGTTTACAAACCAGGATATACTCCCGCACGCAGTTTGAATTGTAGGCCGGACTTGTTTGTAGATACAGGTCGAATATTTGCACAACTTACTATCTTCGCTCTGCTTATCTTGGTCTCGATTCAGAAGTGAAAAATTGTGAAAAATTGTGACAAATTGATTTACCGTTTTATTTTATCCGTCAATTTCGCTTGGAAGCGAATGGTACGTTGCAAAGTTATCTAGTAAAGCCAAACATAAGGTTTAGAAGAGATCAAGAAAGGTATATAAAACTGAACAGAAGTTCCTGAAATATCCCCGGTATCGATAGTAACATATTCGACAGTCTAATGCTGCACATCAGTAGCAGGAATCTGAAGTGTGGTGAATTCCCAAGTCTTTCCACCATCTGGAGTAGACATATCTCCCCCAGTCGCACCTTGATCCCAGCCTCCGGTCTGGCCAAAACTGGCATCGGCTGTACTCAGTACAATGGAAACATCTTCCCAACCTGTATCTCTACGTTAGTCTGGCTTAGATAGCTAACAACAGAAGGGAGCCTCACTATGGGCCGGAGCAGTAGAGCAAGTGCCTGCAGCACATTCGATGGAAATGTAGAAGATTTCTCCGTGTTCTCCCTTACCTAAGGCGGTTTGTTAGCATCGCGTCATGGAGTATTTCACCTCAAACATACTGGTTGAAACCGTGGAAACTAGCTTATCGTCAATGTAGAGGTTTTGATCCCACATCTGAGTTTTGGAGTTGAGTTTGTCGAAAGGTAAGTTAGCCCGATATTCGCGAACAGTTCTGACGATGTCACCTACAATGAGTCTTGACTCGGGATCCGGGGGCTGCCTTGACAGGGGTGCCGTTTTTGGCCTCGGAGCCTTGAATCAATACGTTAATACAGGCACTCGAGCTGGATAGGTGGGAAGATCAGTATACTTACCAATCAGTGCATATGCAAAGTTGCACCATTTGTTTCCAAGGTTCGAGCAATATCCGAGGCTTCGAAGTCTTAGCTAGCTGTTTAACGACAAAATATTTATGGCTTAGGGCATTACCCTTCAGGCGAGTTCTGAGTAACTCCCTGCAAAAATGACGCTTCATTTTGCATCATAATAGCGCTCCAAAGAGCAATGTCGCCATTGTTTGATACAGGGATATCTCCTAGCACAAGCGTTGCTGAAGCTTCTTGGATGTAGGCATTGGCCTTGGCAAAAAGAGTAACAACATCGAGGTTAGCGACTGCTGGCTGGAGAAGTGCTGCGAGAGCGCTGATAGTCTTGAGGGTCTTCATATTGGCGGTTTTCCAGTGATGCTGAGGCGTAGGTAAGGTAGGAAAGGACCGGAGAGGTGTGAGAACTTATAAAGGGTTGTTGGAAGCTGACTAGGTGGAGACCTGCTATGAGCCGCTAGTCAGCAATCCCAAACTGACATTACTAGGAAGGGGTATTATGTAACCTGTGCTGGGAACACTTGTTAAAAGGACCCCGCTAGAACAATCAAGGCGCAACTTGACTTGGTTTTGAAACTAAAGTCCACCAATTGATACCTATCCCTCTTCTGTCACGGTCCAGATACTCCGGCATCCTAGCTCAGTAGTTGCGGATGGGGAATATTCGTTTCTACTTTTGACCGATTAGGCCCGTAATTCCATCTAAGGCATGCTTCAATCTAGCTAGTGTTACCGCTAGTTCTAGGTTTGGCCGGCCTGAAAAACTAATAGGATGACTATCTGGGATATGGCAAATGGTTTGTAGTCTAGCTACTGGTAAAACATTGTTATTAGTCTAGCAATGAACCGGTGAATGAAGAGTTTATATGTAGGAGGGTCTAGTGCGGCCCATGCTTATCATGCCTGTCATTGGAAGGCGCTCGTATAAGAGGAAATACGCTAAAGAGATTACAGGGTCCCGTGCCAATCCGGACTGCAGGCTCTCACTTCTGAAACATGTCCAATTATTCCGCTAATTAGATTCGGGAATATGAGCGCATCCTGTGCCTTCGACAAGAAAGTCAATACGAATCAAAGACAAGGGTTTTTCAAGATCAAGACTTCAACTCGAGCCTCCTCACTCCAATTTTGTATTCAAAGTACTCATCTCGGCCAAGGATGCCCATGGCATTTGAAGTGACCTCCAACTAGAACCGGGAAATCTTTATGCCCTATGGAGACCGCTGGCGAACATTGCGCAAATTGAGCCACGGCGCCCTCAACTTCAACATTTCCGCGATGTACAAGTCTGTGCAGGACTTTGAGTCGAAGCAGGTCATGTACGAGCTTTTGCATGCCAAAGACAGCTGGGCATTCTACGATATCAATCGCCGGTAATTCAAGCAGCGTTGCCATGACAGCCACCTACGGGCACCAGGTCGCGGACTGGGACGATCCTTATATTCGCAAGATTTATGAAGTCCTTGTGCATTTAACGCTCATGTCTGAACCCGGGAGTTGGCTCCTTGACGCCTTTCCCTTGATTGCAAGACTCCCGTCAGTCCTTGTCCAGAACTGGTGGAATATCAGTCGCAAATGGTTCGAGAAAGACCGCAAGGTTTACCTCAAATTCTATCGCAACCTCGTCCAACAGATAAAGGAGGGAACTGCGCCACACTGCTTCCCCAAAGAGCTCTATGAGGGGGGCCTGGAGAAGGGTGGCATCAGCGAAGAGCAGGCTGTTTATGCAGCAGGTACCCTAATTGAGGCTGGCAGTGGATCCACTTCGACTGTCGTCAATGCCTGGATCTTGAATTGTCAGCTGAATCCACACGTCGTAACAGCAGAGCAAGAGGAGCTTGGCCGTGTCGCTGGCTCTGACAGGATGCCTTCATATGACGATTAGGATAGCTAGCCCAACATTCGTGCCAAGGTCAAAGAGACTCTACGGTTTTGGCCAATTACCAAGCCTGGCATGAATCACGCTTACATAAAGGATGGCTGGTACGATGGCTAATTCATTCCCAAGGGCAGCGTTGTTATGCTGAACTGGTGGTGAGTCTTGCAGTTGCTTATTCTTTCATGGCCATCTCTAACTTGGATATACAGGGCGATCCATAGAGATGATAACAGGTGGAAAGACCCAGATACTAATGACCCGGCTCGTCATCTCTCCGTCCCTTACAACAGCGCTGAGTCTGTGAACCTATCCGATGCAAATCAACGGGACCACTTTGCCTATGGAGCTGGGCGTAGAATCTGTACCGGAATGCACCTAGCCCAGAACTCCCTCTTCATCAACATGTCGCGTACACTCTGGGTTTTCAACATCAAGCGCGCCAAGGATGAGAATGAAAAAGAGATTGCACTAAAGGTTGTGACGGAGCCCGGGCTTTTGGACATTCCTTCCAAGTTCCAGGCCATCCTTGAGCCTCGGAGTAACAACATACCGACATCGAAAGGGAATGGTTGAAAGCTAAGGAGAAAGGTGTGGTCATGAATAGAAAAGGCAAGAGCCGAAAAAAGTCAAACTAGATAAATACAGAAGGCCACTGAATGAATATTTACACTACGCTACTGTCTCTTACGTTCTCTGTGGTGATGTGAGCTCTCAGCCACAAGTCTCAACTGCAAATAACACATCTGGCTCACATGTCAGACACTGTAACAAAATGCCTGACCGCTCACTATTCTATGGGTCTGATTAATGCGTCTCTGTTTCCCGTTTTGGAAGAGAAAGGTGATGGGGTTTTAAAAAAACTAAAAGACATTCCAAAGACGCGGTACAATAGAGACCTTTATTTGAAAGAGCTTTCTGTTTATAAACAACCCTAAAGTATCTGTCCTTTTTTCGCTCAATGGCCCCGTCACTCAAGGACGACAACCAGCACCGTCTCCAGGATGCGATCAGCTTCTCCCTGATCCTTTACACTAGCCCCCCTCCAAGCAACATGGCCATCCGACCGAACAAGACCAAGATTCTTCTCGCAAATGCTTACAGCCTCCGTTCCCCCAACTAGAGTGACGGGGACCAAAAGCACGCCCGGCCCCATGGCAGCTGTAGCCATAAAATCGCAGCCAGTTTGTTGGCCATGTCCATCCCTGAACTCTACCAGAGAAAAGTCCGACCCAAGGAGATCAAATATGGACTTGCCGTCCTTGAGAAGCACGTGAGGGGCTCGACTTCCGGGCCATGTGGTGGATAGATAGGTATGGGGATCCCATTTTGGCTCAGGGTTAGCGTCATCAGGTATGCAGACATCAGACACGTAACGGTAGACGCCGCTCCGATGAGTTGTTGACTTCAGAACAGCTCGCCCCCAGCAGTTCGACGGCACCCAGATAGATTGCCATATGCCCAGCCGCTCGGTCAACATTTTTAGCTGCTACACGTCGACGTTCCTGCTCATATGATGTAAGGAGTCCCGGGCCACCATATCCGTTGGCAACTGCGGCAATGTTTCAGTCAATATCATGTGCGTCTCCAATACCAGTATTCATGCTGTAGCCTCCGGTAGCCATGTTTTGATGTGTAGCGTCTCCGGCAAGGAAGACGCGTAGTTGGGGGCCAGAAATGGACTTTGCGACTGTGGTGCTGGGACGATAAGCAGAACGCACAAGAATCTTGTCAATCTGAATCTCGAACGGGCCGTGAGCTCCTCCGGGGACGTTGTGCACGGTATCTCCGGAGCTAATTTTAGATTCATCGATGAAGGGGCATAGCGAGTAGTGAACAGTGAAGATGCTCTGCGGTCAACCGAACTTCTGTCAATCTAGTGTTACAGTTGGCGAAGGAGCTGGCTGAAACTAACCTTTTCATATTAAGAGATGACGGCACCACCGAATGTATTTTCCTTGAATACAAAAAGATACCAGAAGCGGTCTTGCTTATGAAGCCTTCTCAAGTCGTGGGATTTGAAACGAATTAGGAAAAATGAGCCTGGCCTTGCGTCGAGACTCTGATCAGCAACATGGACAAAGTAGGAGCACGTGGTGTCTTGTATCGGGCCTCCATCAAGATCGATGCCTAGACTCTTGTGGCTCTTACTAGATGCCTCATCACATGCTATAGCATAGTTGGCTTGATAAATCCGAGATGCCCTATCCCTGGTAGATCTAAACTGCGCTTGAACTCTTTCTTCGATCTCTGTGACAGAATCAAGCTTGAATTCATATCGAAGATCAACTAGTGGGTTATCTTGGCACGAGTCTCGCATTCAAGTCTCGAAAGTCTGCTAAGACGCTCGCTGGTATGGCTCCAGAGGTTGAGTTCCATCGGTTTGGGTCTTGATTCGATCCCTGTATTCATCCACTAAAAGGTGATCCCACCGTGTAAATTGGCCATCCTGGCTGAGCCCAGTGGACAACAAGACGGTATACAGAACATTGCTAGGCACACCTACGTAGATATAGTACCATTAGTTATCCTGAGTTTAAGAATAGGTCTGGGATGTTCTAGATTTGACATACCGCGCTCACCAAGGGTTTCTACCAACCCAATTTTACGCAGTACTTCCATAGATCGTATATTGGTCAAGTCCATCTTCGGTCATCTTATACCTATCAATTTCACTGCAGCTGATGTCAAGGATGGGTGTCCTTGTGGGCTCTTTGTTCCTCTCTACGATAACGACTTTAAGCCAATAATGAGCTACGACTGCAGCGGTCATTGAGCAAACGGGCCCTGCTCCAACGACGAGAACGGCATCATCAGGAGGTTTGACGATGCCGCCGTTTGCGGCGATATCCAAGACAGTTGTAATAATGTTACTGATACTAGGGAAAATGCTTAGGTTGGAAATGGTTCTGTCGATTAGACATTTATTACTTTACTAAGTAGAAGGATAATACAGTGGTTATTAAACCAAGTTTGGGCTCACGGGCCGTGGTTATGGCCTGATTTGGAAAGTGGTCACTCGCGGTCCACCAAGCCAGGAATCGATTCTGATTAGATAGTCGTCTTGTCTTTTAGATGGTATCGTGTCGCGATTGAATGTTGCATTGACGCCGACGTAAGGTAAAGCGGTTAACTTCATAGACAGATGCAGCATTCCAAAGACTCAATTTTGGGTCACTCAGGAGGGCCTCAAGGGCAAGAATAATCTTAGCTTCATTAGAAGACTGTGACATATTGGGTTATTAAGAAACATCTAATTAAAGAGTAAAAATATAAGGTAAGGGATTCTTAGAGCACTTGCTCATCATGCATGTTACTTAATCTTAATAGTATAAAAGCTATCCTCCTGTCCTTTGAGGGTCTCCCCAAACATCATGCCATGAACATAAGCCTCACCTACAAACATAAACTCATTCATGCCAATTGGACGAAGGATATATGGCGTTCGGCCGCCTGCTAGAAGGACCACACAATCCTTCGGCTTAGCTTCCTTCGATGAAACCCCTAAATACCCCCCTTCTGTTCTTAGTAGACACCGCTCCGTGAAATAATTCATGATGCCAATTCTGAAGTCTTGCTCGGATAGATCTAGCAGCCTTCTGAGCCCGTTCTCGGTTCTATCATCTAGACCTTGGTTGCTGGTCGTCACATCTAAGGATGATGGAAGCAAATTGTCTGAGTCTCCTTTCCGCAACTCGTCCAAGACCTTGCATAGCAACAAATGACTGTCACTAGAGTTCCGTCGCCGATGTTCAACCATGCATTCAAGTAAAATACCTTTGAACCAAGTCTTTGACGCTTCTGACTTTTCATAGTCTTGTTTCTCTTGCACGATGGTTCGCCATAGTGCTTCCACGCGACTTTCCCCAGTGGGGTAGATAACGGAGAGCCGTGACACGATTCCCAACCATTTTTCTACTGCATTATCGTCTATCAGACGCTCGCAAAATGTCCACAACGGAGGTTCCTCTAATTCAACAATCGAGTCGACTACCAAGCCATCAAGCTTGAGTATTCCTGGTATGGATGGATGAAAATTAGCCTGACGATCCCGTGATGCATTGTATTTCTTGTCGTAGATTCTCCAGGAAACCAATTGCAGATTGAACATTGGAACCCATGACGGCATAGTCGTAGGGCGGCCATGTTCAGGGTTATTTAGCGAAATTGTAGTCGATTGATACAGGAAAGAGGAAGGTGGCTGAACAAACGACAGTGATTCCAACGGTTCCAACTCATCCATTTCCGTCTGGGTCCAGTTCTGAACACTGACATCTCCTTTCGCCTGAATAAGGATTTTAGCCATGTCAGTGAAAACTTCGGTGACCGACTTCGAATAGTCCGCCCACATGCCTTTCAAGGGCTGTGATATGCCTAGCAATGCGAATATCCTATCCCGCGGGTCGGAAACACCGAAATTCCAGGAGAGGACAATCAGTGCAGGAAGGCTTAGCTGTTGTGAGGTGGGCCGCTCGCCTAACCACTCTCTTCTTGCTTTCGCTTCTTTGCAATTTGGCCTAGTTCGAATTCTGATCTCAAAAAGGGAAAGGATTTCTGTGCCTGGTACAGCTCTGCCAAACTTTATAGCTGGTCCACCGTAGCTCAGGATCATGCTAGTTCTGAGGTCGCCGAACCGGCTAAAAATGAGCTCAAACAGTTTCACCCAGCTGAATTGAAACGGCCCGCACATCATATCGATCTGTTTGGCAAGAGACACTTCTTGAATCACCCATGTCCGAGAAAACCACGGACGGGTGACTAGACATTTGATGGCTAGCAACTCCCTAACAGACATGACAATGCCATCAGGTTTCTCATCCAAGTCAAGCTTGTCTCCTCTGCGATAGGCAACCCACCGTCTGAAAGAGCTTTTATACTCCTCTGGAGAAGCCATCTCAGACAATAAGAATCTGCAAGCCACTTGAGTAGTATCGTCCTCCTCTCCTAGCCACGCTAAGACAGAGTGTGCAGACCCGTAGATCTGCGACATCATTGCAACTTGGCTATTACGCTCTTGAATGTCGTCTTGATTGATACAAATTGCATCGATCCAGAAAGGTTGTCCTGTCAGAGTCTTAGGCTTTGTTGGATTTGATCTGTCTTTATCCTGCTTATCCCAAGTGCGCAGTATCTGGGCGGTTTCATGCCATTGGCGCCGCTTCCGTTGCAAACAACAGCCCAGAGGGTCACGCCCGGTACTATCCCGGATGGTTCGGTTTGCGCCTCGCCGAAGAAGAAGCCTGGCGATTACTGGACATCCATTCTCTGCTGCATAATGCAAAGCTGTCTCGCCGAAATTATCCTGACATTGGTGATCGGCACCCAAATCGAGGCATTCCTTGACCTGCTGTAAGTTGCCTTCCTCGGCAGCTTGTATGAGCTGTGTCTTGTTGAAAGGACAACACCGGTCATCAATGTTGTTCGGTCTTACCATGCGCTCCTGGATTCTATACAGGGCTTCGTAAAGATTCTTTCCAACATAAAACAAGCGGCCATTGACAGCTATGGCGTACTTATGTTGCATAGAATACTGATCTGACTGTTCGATTTGGGCCTCCTTCGGGTTGCCCCAAGTATAAGATAGCGCCTGGTACGGAGGGCGTCGGTCATGCTCTGATGTCTCAAGCAGGAATTCCATCAAGGGGACGCCGTTAATAGAATGATGTTCAGCGTCTTGGAAACGCTTTATTGGCCAGAGGAGGCGGATGCAGGTTGGTGATGTAAGCGCATCGTACTCGAAACTTTTATATTCAAAAGGAATGTCCATTATGATATTCTCAGTTAACACTTACTGGAGTGACGGAAATCGTGCGTGCGATAGCTGTATTAGTATTGCGTAATCTTCATGTCATGTCTTTTAAAACAAAGTCTGCCTTACGGTAAGCTGCTTCTGCAGCTGCTAAAAATAAGAGTCAAGACAGCCCTACCCACTTGTCTTGACCAATTGAAATTGCACGCCTGTCTATTTCCATATACCGTATTACGTGGGATGCAGTGCAAAGTGACTGAGTCTACGGTAAAAATAGCAAAAATAAAAACTAAGCATAAGGTAAAATATGTCTTGGTTACAGGCTTGGTATCTTGTAGGCAGTTTCGACCTGGGGATCAATGTCACCATCATACTTTTCAGCTAAATAAAATTCCTATATCTCCTTCAGGGTTTGAAACAGCATTCTAAGTTAAGTTTTACTTTATTTTAATTTATATTGCTATTATAGCATGTTATGTAATATTGCGAAGATTGGATTCTCGATGAAGTATTACCTTTCCTATCATGGAATAGTGGAATTTGTTATCCACCGTTACATTCCCTCTTATGGAGGAGTAGTATGACGCGTTTCCGTCGACTGACCCTCACCCGTACTTGCGTGGAAAATATCGCGCACAGCAGCGACTAAACGACTCTATCATACCTTTGCATCCAGCGTAGATGGTGAGGTCGGGATTAGGGTCTTGCGAGGTACCACTGCCGATGTTGATGATGCGCGAGCTTTTGGTGGTTAAGATCGGCAGGACCTCGCGTGTGAGGAGCATCGTTCCGCGACCATTGACATTCACCACTTTGTCTCAAGTCCACAAGATCTCGTCATCAGATGCGGCATCGATCTGGTCGAGGGCCCTGACGACAGCGTTGCTGGCCTTGCCAAAATACGATAGGACGACTGTATACGTGTCCGGATCAGCTTGAGTACCACGTGTCTCCTGTATGAGGAGGTCTAGCAACGTTGCAGTGCATCACGCTCACTTTGCGCCGCAAGCCCAAGTTAACGTCTCAAAAAGTGGCCAGTCCCCGCCGATGTTATCGTATCGCTCAATCTCTCCCCTGATAAAACGGTGATGAGAAAGGATTGCACCTTGATTACTTGCTGGAATATACAGCTATGTGAACGGCTGGTCCTGCTGTAGAGGTTTGTTCCACCAGCTGTCAGGCATAAGGGCTCAAATGCATCAATCTTGTGGCTGCTTGCATAGCGACAAGATAGCTTAGCTGGGGACTCCGGTTTTTAGCCACGACAGACGCGGCGAGGCCCTGAATTCTGTGCAGGAGCCTATGGGGCGGTTTATTACTGTTGTTTCTGCTGTCGTTGTAGTCAGGGATATGGACAGTGATCGAGAGGCATGGCCTGCAAATGTCTATATAGATCTTCTTCTGAACAAGCTGGTCCTCAATCCTGGGTATTGTAATATTCGTTCTGATCACTCACGTAAGCAGCTCGTTGGCCGCCTTTACGTACAATGCAAGAAGGGCTTTCTTTGGTAGTTCGCAGCGTGACAGCTGCAGTGTCTTTGGCGCCTTGTTAAATACAAAGTCACAGCAAGAGCCAGCCCTTGCCTAAGATGATAGGGCTACTAGGCCGAACCATGCGAGACAGAAACTCAGCTGCATATTGGACTCCGCTGGCCTGGAGAGCGGGCATACTCGAAGGCGAAGGCAGGGTGGCCAGATGGGCCGACATTGCTCCGTTGCCGCAAGGACAATCAAAACACCGTCGATAATAGAGCGTCGGAAACTCGGACAAATGTACGGGGCTATTGGCTTTGCCTTTTGTGATTGGCTCCGGGGGATCAAAGTGCAGGCCTGTTGTCTTGGTCGTGTTGTTTTGGCATTCAAAGAGCGTCTAAGCGTCTTCTGAAGAAGTTTTATATAACAGTAACTGGACTGTACCGTTTGCACTCCATTCATAACCTACCGAGGTAAAGCCACGATTCGCAGTTGTATTGATGACTATAATAACACAAAGCCCCAGAATACTGGCGATGGCGAGATCTCGCTATTTAGCTCTACCACCTCAACCACAACAGCCATTAAGGTCGCTGCAATCACGCGTATAATAGCTCTTAGCTTCTTAATGACTACTAGTACCTTTTTAATCAGTAAGGAATCGCAGGTCATATTACTAAAGCCAGCGCGCTTCAGAATTCGCGTGGTGGCGTCCAGCGTCGTGACGAATTCTGTCACACCATTCCTGCAAATTCCATCTCCGACATTGACCACGTGCGCGACCCAGTCTGTGAAATGCAGGATGTCGCCTGCAAAAGCGATTATGGCTAGAATCGTTGGGTCAACCATTATCAGTGCTTGGGGTCTATGGTGTAACCCTGGCCTTCATGATCGTGGACTACAAAAAAATATCTAAATGTTTTAGAGCTTACCCTGAGGCTTCTTATATAACGCTCCTGCAAGGGTTAGGTGTCGACGCGGGCGCCTTAGGGGGAAGCCTCACGCGGAAACAAAATGAGGCTGACTTGAAGTAAATTTTACTAAAGGTCTTTACATTTCTTTTAAGTCGATCCCTACTTCCAAAACTGATAATATATCTTCATATACCACCATAAAGTCCTGACATGACGTCTCCAATTGTATTCCAGGAAACAAAGGTGATTGGGATTCCAGAATCCGATCAATATCTTCTGTAATCTTTTTAATCTCATCAACTATAGCAGTCATTTTTCGTGCTACGATTCCTAGAGTATCCAGCTTATTGAGAGCTTTTACGCCCTCTCTGTACTCATATCTACGTCGCGGGAGAACGACTTTTGTCCTTGGTGTAGTCTGAGACATTCTGGCACTATGGGTTGTCAGTTGGATTTGAGGACCAGGGGGGTCGTGCGATCTTACACTAAAAGAAGAAATAGAGTCAGACATGCTACCTGTAGGCGTAGATCTGGCATAAGATCTGATGGATTTTGTTTCAGAAGGGCTGTGAAGTTGATAGGTATGGTTGACTGGTTTAGAGGTTGCAATGGGTATATGCTTGTTAGCTTTAGCTTCTTGCTTAGGCTGGTGGTTAGGGACGAGTCGCCTGATGCCCTTTTTCGAGATAAAGCCGTTATCGCCATTGCACATATGTAAATATCTAGGATGCCGTCCATTCTACTTAATGGTGCCTTCAACCTTTACTTATAATTCATGTCCTTACTTCAAGGTGAATCAGCTGCTAATGATTGCACGCGTAGGCTATTTCAGTACCCTGCACTTTCATCCCGACAGATATCGGCGCAAGGCAGACTCGCGGGATTTCATTGGACCGTAGCGAAATCTTGTTTGAAGATGGAAGATCTGGGGAAAGGAAATACGTAAGTACTAATTAGGTGATACCGAACGAATCTGGAATTCCAAGTAATTAGATCTTGGGTAGGCAGTCTAATCTGGTGGCGCTCAACATGGATGTTTCGGAAATTGAGACGTGTCCTGTGTGAGATTCTGATGTTGGAACGATCCCAGCGAATGACAGCTCTAGCAGATGAACTATGTGCTATCATTGCAGACATAGCAGCATGCAAACCTCGGGTTTCATTCCCGATTCGTCGATCTTGAAACGGGGTCAGATCTGATTTAGATCTCCGATTAGTGAACATTATCAGAGATCTGAGATCTGGGGACTTCCTTCCGGGTGGTGGCAAGCCAATAAACCCAGCAACCAGTCCCCGGGGGAGGGGAAAAAAGACCTAACCTAAAGCAATAATCCCTAGCGACCCACATATCCACCGGCGGTTTTTTATTCCCCTAATTCACTAAGAAACAGCGCACTAAATCGATAAAGATGTGTATTGTGCTGGTAGATTATTAAAATGGCGGCTTCATGGGATGGATCGCTTAAATTATGACTATACCAGCCAGTATCTTCATTGAATAAGATATAGCGTTACTGTATTTTGCGCAATTGCAACAAGACCGAATCCGAGAGACTGGGAATATAAGCGTAAAAGTAAGCGCGGAAACGGGCTTAGGGCGTGGCGCAGTGAGACACGGCTCAGCCGTGATCAGGGATTTCCCAGTTTTAGCACTGTTATTCCCTCCAATGGCTGTTGGTGTGGACAGTTATACTAACAAGGATATCTCGGAGTCACCAGTTGCCGATCCCAAAGGGTGTCGCTACAAGGACGCACTTTATGAATTGTGGGTCAGGGGCCACGGAGACATCAGGGATCAGAGCTCCCAATGGCCGAATGGATTCTTGCGGAGGTCTGGCTCCAGCCGCCTTTTAAATTTCACACTCTGGTCTTTTTGAGCTATAACTTAAGCTTTTAAGCTGCAACTGTTACAGTCGTTGCTGCTACCTCTGACCTTGTCATTGAAACATTGAATAGAACTGTTGCTGCACCATTGCTGGTACTAAAGCTATGGCTATCGGAACTGCTGGTGGCCCTGGTATTGTTCGGTTTTACACATTCGGCTCTACGGAAGGTTGGTGGCCTAAGCGCTGGGAATCTAAAGTTGAGGAGCCTTTAGTGGCGAAGTGTTGTCGGTTCATGGTTGACACTGCTATGATTGCTGACAAAACGTGATAAGTAGCACATATAAGGGCAATCTTGGTCAGTCGAGGCTGGAAGATAAGACAGAATAAAGGCCAAAATATCTCGAACTCTAAAGCTATGTTGTATGGCTTTAAATTACCAGTAAGAAACTCCCCATGGATGGTACAGACCGGATTGCTGCCCTTAAAGGGTTAAGACGAGATAGCTGCTTATGGGCCACAATTACACAGTCGTGATGTTAATGAAGACTGGCTATAAGATGCCGATTTGACTGGGTTGTAATAGTAGCTCTAGCCTCCAGGGAGTGACCTTTGTAGGAGCCAGCTGGCCGCTTTACGCAAATCCTATTCAATTGTCTACTGCTGAAATATGTATGTACTTATACAGTTCCGCAGGAATTGTGATTTCATGCGTAGCGCAGTCAAGTAAAAGTACCTTTAATTTAAGAATAATAGCAGAGCGATGCAGTTTGATAATCCAATCCGCACCGTTGCCATCTTGGGGAATGAAGTTATTCTTGTCGTCATACTCGTTCATCATTTAATTAGCGAGCTAGATCAAAGGCTATCTAGGGAGCTATTAAGATAGCTAAAGACATAGGCTATAAAGTAATTGAAATAAAGTATATAGGTTTTAAGACAGACCTAATACCTTATAAAATATCTTTTTATTACCGTTTAAACCGGTTACCGACAACTAGTTCCGCTTCGCCAAGCTCAGCACTGTCGACAAATTCAGTCAGGTAATCCATGCCATTAGCCCAAAGGCAGAGGGACCATCAAAGTCCTTATAGTGCCATCGTTAACCACTCCCATTCCTGCGGGCGCGCACTGGCATCGCCTTGCATCGTCACCGAGCCCGGTGCGTCGTGTACGTCCATGATCTCAGCTGTCTCATTGTCCATATCGCTCTTCCAATAGTGGCTTTATGGTTTCCCAGCCATCCCTGGCATAAGAGGTGCACCAGGAAATGCCTTTTTCGCTACAGGAGCTGCGGCGAGGGGCGCAACGCTCTTGAGACTGCTTGGAGAACTAGCATCGTCATAGTAACTTGTTGGCGGTGTGCTGGAAACAGAGTTTTCTTCCGCAGGTTCGCTCCACGCACCCATGACGAAGTTAAGTCTCTCATGGTGTTTGCTGTCATAGCATTCGAAGGCTCACGTATGTTGTCAATCTTACTAACAGGTAAGATGTGGGTTTCCTCAACTGGCGTGCTGGTGCCGGAACCAAGTTTTCGCTTCTTGATGTCATCCGTCTTCAACGAGAGCGGTCTGATGACTGCATGAAGCTTGAGGAACAAGCCGCAAGCATTGCAAAGAGGTTGGCCCTTGGGACTACGCCGCCACAATGGAGCTGCTTGAGTGAAGCAGTTCGTACAAAGTTACGGGCACACTCTTGTCGCCTTGAGTCAAAGGATCCCGCTCTGCCGGCACGTTGCTTTGGGTAGAGACATGTTGATTTGTATCGGCACGTTCTTCACCCTCATGCTCGTCTGCAGCAAGTGTGGACATGTTCTCCTTGATCATCGGCAATGCGTGTGACTGGGCTTGCTCACCTGGCTGGGCCACTTTATGTTTGCTGGGGCTTACGTGGGCAAGCCTATTGGCTGTGGTGGTAGATGTAGGAGCTCGGAGGTTGTCGTTGCCCTCGGTAAATTGCCTTTCTCTGGTGCATCGGGTCGGAAGCCTTGATGGAGTATATCCATGGATGTAAAAGAGAAACTATCGATCTCGCCTTTCTTCGGATCCGGCATCAAGACAGGAAACTGGAGGGAAGACTCAGGAGGTGAAAAGAGAACGTGGTTAGGTTGTTGTCCATACGGGAGCTGTCCAGCGGTGATGCAAACTGGAAATCTCTGGTATCATAGCCAGTTACAGCTTGAGCTCTTTGATCATGAGAAGATGCAGCCACTGACTCGGGAGGGGAACACCCCGATGTCTGTTGGAAAGTGAACGAGGAAAAGGTCATTTTGTCCGCCTGCCGTGTCTCTCCTGATGACAGAATTGGCACTAGGCTGGCCGGCGAAGGAATATTTTCGGGGCTAGTGACGATGTCTAACTCCATGAGATTTGGCTGTATGACCTTCTGCTTAGACGTCCTTCCCAGGTCTGCCATATCGCTAGGGCCTACAATAGAATCATCCGAAGAACGGTGCCATCTACTATATTGTACCCGTTAGTTTGAAGGCCGAAAGACTACTCCAGCAACGGCCTATTTACCTTGGTTCTTCCTGTTCCTTTTGCTTTCGCAGGTTGATGTGCATCATGCACCAGGCCAAGTTCTTCAGGCGCTCTTGGTTGGGTGAACCCTGCTTCATCGTGCTGAAGGAATTCCATACCTGCGTGGGGAAAGAATCCGGCTGCAGCAACTCTTTCGGATCCTGAATTATGCTCATCATGCCATTCCGAAAGCTTGGAAACTCACTGAGAGCGGCAATATATGTGGTCGAGAGGTCCTGTTCGAACCCCGCCGGGTGGGTGCCCAAGTCTCCGATAATCCGGCAATCCGTGGGCGATGCGGCATCTAGATCCGGCTTGATGCCCGAGTCTGCCTCAGCCTCGTCCGAATATTTCGATGATAGCGCCGCTTCCATATAACATTGCTATCTGGTTTACCACTACCTATCAATCATGAAATCATAACTAGTGTCGATAGTCCTGGCAAGAGACGAGAAGGCGAAGTCTCGGCTGATGATCGTGCAAGTTTGCCCAGGTCGAATTCTTACTTGACGCTTAAATGGGGACCTGGGCTGTCTGCCTGGTGCCTTTGAGATCGTCTGAGACCAACCTCTACGGCATCATAGTTAAGGATTGAGTTTGCGGGTTGCGATTCCTCTGCTTCATTAACTCTGTGCTTGCCTGGGGGAGTCCTCGTTGCATTGATGAAAGTACTAAAACTCCGGGTAGTTTGAGAAATTCAGAGACTCATTTGCGCTCGAAGTTAGCAGACGAGTATACTCTGCATCTGGGGAAAGACCGAGGTTGCGTAACTTCTCAGGATCCAGCGGAGTCTTTTGTGAGAATAAATATCCCGTGGAATACCTCTATTGCCCCAATACTTCCCAGTTGTCCCACGACTACGTCAACTAAGTCTAAGAGCGCTTTGTGCTCATTGAATACGCTCCAAGACAGTAGCGAGGACCAATGTTGCTTATCTTCCTTCGAATGGAGCAGTTGGTTCAGATACGTTAGTAGTTGGAACGTGCTGCCGATGGTTTCGTGCCTGAAGGTCGCTATCCCAGTCAATAGCGTCAAGGGGTCAGGCAATGACACTTAAGAGCCAGGAAAGTGGCTCAGAATCTGCTGCAATGTGGCTCCGATCGGACTTATATAGATCTCTTCAAGCGGGTTCGACGCCACAACATGCCCATACACAACATTTGTTCGAGCGTCAATGACAACTGATCCGGAGTCGCCGTGTGTGAGACCTACACGCCGTGTGAGGTCTGACTTTACGGGAAACGAGACACCTGCCATTAAATTTGGAAACTATGACCCTCCAGACTATAGATGGGCTATTATAATTTATGCCTCCGAGGAATAAGGGTACTGGCTGAAGCCTCCCCGGCTTTATAACATTACCCGAGGTAAATATCAGAACTGCTGTCTCTTTCTCCGGGCAAGCTACTGCGATCTCGGAGAAGAAAAAAAGACAGGGCGAATCCTCAGTGCTCAAGAAGGCATTCGGCCGCCATTGTCCCCTTTCCGGCGAGCTGATGAGGGCCCAATCTAAGTCCAGAGTCTTGGATGCACCTTGTCCACACTCGATGGAAAACATTGCTTGTGTCTCTATCATCCCTTCTTGAGTGGCAGAAGTCAAGTAGTCTTCGTGGACCGAATCGTTGGGGTCCGATGGCCCATCGAAGTCGTTCGCGTCGTCCCCATGGTCATCATCGTCTTCCAACAAGTCTTCGTATTCCACGTCGATGACAAAATCTGCGTCGTCGACACTTTCATCGACTGCTCCTTCGCTGGCTGAATGACCATCTAATTTTATGGCCTGAGCGTTCTTGCGGGCCATGAATGGATTTCGACAGTTTCCCAGAACTTTTTATGCCTGGGGACCGTCCAAGGCTGCACCCTGTTTTTCGTCGGTATGCGAATTCAGTGGTAGTGTTGCATACGCCCTGGATTACCTACAGTATGAGCTGCAGTTAGGCCGTAGAAGTCAGAGTCTACTTGAATGACACAACCTAGAGTTGAGGTTTTCTTACGGTCTTGATTGACAGAAATGATGGAGCGGCACAAAGTCAGTCCCGAGTGCAAGAGACAATGCGACTCCGCAGGCGTAGGCATAACGTCAGAACCGATGAAGACACTCACTTTAGCACACCACAGCAAAGTTCTCAGTCTCGCTTGGCGCCAGAAGTAGAGCTTGAATAATGGTCTGTGCGATTTTTCAGGGGCCGTCATCGGACTGCTTAGCCAGCTTTTCCAAAAGTATTTGGGTGACGATTCTCGAACACCGTGTTGGCACTTTAAATGCTTGCTGTTGAGGAGGCTATGGAGAGAACTGAATTCGCTCTGACGGCAGAACACCAGAATCGAAGTATGCGATTTCTCTACCGAAGGGCCACACATTTTCAGTGTATAGTCAATCTGCTGAACATGGTCTCGGAGGCGTGGATGCTCCTTGGCATTCTGCCTGAAAAGATTCAATATCTCACGGTATGTTTACCGAAAAACATCACGAATAACTGACGCGCTGTGTGGGCAGACAAACATTGGCAGCGAGGCACCCGGGATCTGCGCAGGGCCGTCGAAGGGATCTTCGCAAGGCGGTACTGTAGTAGTGAAGATATTGCGATTTAAGTTGGGGGGTGTAGAGCTGATTTTTTCGTTGCTTTGAGATAGCAAGTCGGAGGATGGATGAGATATGCTCGGACTGCCCGCTGCATCGCTTTGCGTGGCCGAGAAAGGTGTAGAGATAATCTGGGCAGAGACAACCGGAGTCAGGCAAGAGCGTGAGTCATCACTGAACTTGGATGGTATTGGTGTCTCTGGTAGCTCGCAGGCAGGTGTTTATTTGGGCCTATTTTCAGCGCCGATCAAGCTCTCATCAAAAGAGCTGATTGAGCTAGCTTTTGTCTCGTCTTGGGCTGTTCAGAATAGGGGAGAACGGGTCTGAAATTCGGTCCTGCCCGTGACCATCGTGCCACGATAAGATATGAAAGCGGAAGGGCCCCTTTCATTTTCCGCGATCCCATTGGATTGAAAACTGCTCGCAAGTACCCTCATTACACATCCGAGACGACCTTCTAGCGGTTAGCATTTCCAAGAGAATTGGTCATTGCTGAATAAAATCCCATACCTTACCCCAGTCCCCGATATTTTCGCTATGTCCATCATTTCTATCTAAGTGCTATCTCGACTCATGTTTAATAACTCGATCATGGTACTCGACGGTCAGCAAGTAAACACCTCCTGCTTTCGCATTGGGCGACGTGTCTATCAAGGCAAGAGATGTGCGATCAATATTGTACAGTATCTCTTTGCACATCTGGAGCGGGGCAGTGGCGGAGTGTATTGGGCGCATGCAATGGACGAGGCGCACTGTGACGTGGCGAGCCCATTGCCAATAAATGGTTGGCTCTTTCAATCACCTGGTAAACCTTAGCTCATGTTCGATTAGGCGGAAGTGCAGTGCTAGGCATTCTCTTCCTCAGCCGCAAGTGCCTGACTAATGGGTGGCAGATCCCTCCATCTCTACAAATTGATGGGTCCTGTGCCGATACAGCTGGAGATTCTTTTGATCTTTGGCTTGTATAATCCTTCTCTCTGGTCCTGTTCTGACACGTCGCAATGTTTCTACCAAACGAACTTGAGCGGAAGGAAATCTCAAAACAATTGCTTGGGGATGAGCCACCGCTTTAACAAGTAGAGCGTTCAAGGCATACTTCGATTATTACGGTTCAGTCATTTGTTCATATTCCCCTGAAGATACCTCCCTTCGTTCTGATACCCCAGCACTCCAAAGCCATTCAAAGGTACTCAAGTATGTCAAGTCTCTCTGCGCGAGCTCAGCATTTTCACGAGACGAATTTTCAACATCGTCGTTGCCTATTGGGAATATTATATCTAGGGAGACGGAGCCTGTAGCAAGAGCCATCGTCAAAGTTGCCTTTATATTCGACTGCGCGTCTAAGGAATTCTACTCTAAAGGTCTCAGAAGCGAAGGCTTGTCCTGAGTGAAGTAAGAGGAGGACCAGCGATTTTTGGACTTCATAGAACAAGCATTTGCCTCCGATGTTGCTCAAACAACGGTCCAACATGAGAATGGCATAGAAGCTCTATAAGAAAAGAAAACCTTAAAAGCATGGAAGCTTGTAAGAAGATATAGAATCAAAATAAGGGCTATAAATAATCTGCTAGAGCATCTTCTTTACGATCCCAGGGAAAAGGTCTTCAAGGTTTTTCACCAGACAGCATTTCTAAGGGCGTCTTCAAAGCAAACAAAGGATAAACCTCTCGATCTGGACTTTGAGCAGGTCCTAAGATTTCGATGGTTCGATCCTATGAATCAGCGTTTGGCAATGAGCTTATTGGGTCATGCTGCGTTCACTAATGGGCCGAGCATGGCTGGAGAAACAAGCCTGCGGACTGTGGAGGGCTAAGTACGTCAGCAAAAGCCTCAGGGAGCTAGGCACTTTGCACAGCATAGTCATTCATGGTCATAGTTAGATTTATGTCCCTACATCCCTAGAGTTCGTCAAGGAGGCGGAAAGGGACCCATACTCACGGTATGGTTTAGTGTCTTTACAAGGGAGTTTGTGTTATCAGGGAAATCAAAGCAGCACTTCGGCTTTATGAACTAATTGGATGGACCAATACTGCATTTAGCGTGTATTAAGTATCTGCATCCCACAAGCATGGCGATGAAAGTGAATGCGTAAGATTGTTCACACAAGTTGGTTTGCCATAAAATAACTACGTTTCATGTAGTAGATAGTGAGCTCTTCATGGCCAATTACATATCCTCTACCAAAATCGTATAAGCTGAACCATCTCAGTCCAGAACCCCAAAGGTTCTGTTGTCAGGGAACTTTCATAGGCCTCAATTTGGGGACTTTCCCAAATCAAGTCTACCTCATGAGGCTTGATATATCGTGTCTTTTTAGCAATCTTCCATCCAAAGAAAAGTATGGCAGCTATAATCTGCATTGCATAATTCTGGAAGAATGCTTCGACGCTCCATGAGCGAAAGGCATAATATCCATATGTGAAGAGTATGGTGGTCTGAATAACAAGCGCGATCCAAGCTCCATAGGGCTGAAAGTAGCCATAGTAAGGACGGGCTTTGCGGTCGACATTTTGAGCCACACATGCCTTATGGTAGTTGATGAACGTTATGGACATAATGACGAAGGAAATTAGTCCACCGCCAGTGATCAGAGCGATGAGCCATGTTAGGACAATAGCTGAACTACTGCTAACCTTACGAAGATGTCAGCTGATGCCTCAGGGCTATGAGGGTTTGACTTACTTGAAGGAAAGAAAGCAACGGAAACAACATGACAATACAAAAGTAGTACACCGGTGTTCCTCTGCTATTACAATATCGTAGAAACCGCGGGGCTCGCCCTTCCAGGGCCAGTGAGTACAAGGCTCGGGTAGCACAGTATGTATATGTGTTACCAGCTGAGAAAATCGAGGTGAGGATCAAGGCATTAACGATGTGTGGAAGAACTCCAATGCCCAGTGTCTCCATAGCAATGACATAAGGCGAAGCTGCAGCAGTACCACCTCCGCCCCCACCGTAGTATAGTTCGACAAGAGTGGGGTGGTTATACGGGACAACGATACCAACGGCTAAGGCTCCAATAATAAAAAATACGCAGAATCGGTAGTAAACGGTAATAAAAGTCGACTTGATATATATGGATGGGCGCTGTGCTTCTGCGGACACCATTGAGATGTATTCAGGGCCAACCACGGTGAAAGACGCAGTAAAAAGAGCAGCAAGAAATCCCTCAAAGCGGCCAAGGTCCCCGGTCGATAGATAAGTCGCAAAAGGCGTCGAGAAGTGTCGAAATCCATATGCGTCACCCTCAGGGTTCCCACCTACCATCGTGATTAAGGTGAATGCAAAAAGGATGAAGATGAGGATGAGCTTGCCGCCAGAGAGCCAGAATTCTGCCTCGCCATACCCTCGCACGGCAACGATATTGATGAGTCTGGTGACAATAGGTCAGCCACAATCGTAGGCATGAAGAAACTCGTGATGGAGTCGACCGTTATCAACAATAAGGACGAGATCATACCCATAGAGAATAATGACAGCAGCACAGATACCGGCAGTTGGCCCCGGCTTCGTGATATCTGGACTCCAGAAGGATATAACTAGATTCAGAGCCGTGATCTCAAACGGGATAAGAAAAGCTTCGTAGAGGAAGAAGTTCCACCCTGCGAGAAACCCAAGTGCGTCATCCACCCAATATCCCGCAAGTCGAATAAAGCCGCCAGCAACAGGCATATAGGTACTCATCTCAGCCACCGAGTTGTTAACAAGGGCGAGAACTATTGAATAAAGCGTAAAGGCAAGTAACAGATTAGCGGGCCCGCCTTTCGCCAGCCCACCCCCGATACTGATGAAGAGAGCTGTTCCGATAGACCCACCAGCCAGCTGCGATTAGCTGAATTTGGCGATTGTTCAACCTGCGGCGCAAGTGGCCTGATTCGGCCAAACCATCACCTTGGCCGATACTCCTCAGGTTCGTAGAGCCTATGTTATCCTGCTTCTCCTGGTCCGAATACACCAGAGCAGAAGAATGAGAATCCATGGTCTCAAGTATAGATAAAAGGAATAAAGACTTAATAAGGTGATACAATAAAGAGAAAATAAGAATATAGAGTGGAGGTGGAGTGTAATGGGAATGATGGGGTTAATAAATACTCAAATGGGAGATGATAAGGCCCCACCTCCGCATTATCGCTCTACTATCCCTGGCTTTCTGGGTTTGGCGAACCGGACGAGCGGCTCGAGTCGAGTCCCGTAGATCAAACGGTAGATAAGCTCTCAGGTCCTACAGCTGGGGGTAAAATGTGTCCGCAGGTGCTCAAGTCGCGCTGAGTGGCTCCAGCTGCTTTAGCTGGTAGATTAACTGAAGCCAAGTACTCACTACTCAAAGCAATGGCTAAGCGCAATGTACTTAGAAGTAGCGAGAACCTTGTAAATAACCCCTCTCTGATCTCCGGGGGCCGGACTACCTGCACACCTGGGACACCCCGACTAACAATAGTTCTAGCCCTCCAACGTTGAATCAACTCGTCGGGCTACCAAAGCTCGGAACTATCTAGACGACTTGGCTAGATCTAGCAAAAGCTTAGAGGAGGCTCCTTGACTTTATCCAGAAACTTAAAAGCAATGCTTAAGTAGCCCGGATAATAGTCCATTGGTGATACCGAGGTTCAACAATTGTAGCTGTCTGATCTTCAATTGAGTTGCCCCCGATATCGTTCGTTGAGTAATAACTAAGCTTATTTCCCGTAGACTGTTGATCTCTATCATCTGGGTATACTGCCACGGCAGGGGGTCTTAACTTCATGTCAATCGGCCAATTCTTAAAGCGTAAGTTTCTTTTAAATCATTGGTAGCCCAGCCTATGCTCATTGTGGCTGCCAAGTCAGTGCATAGTTGACGCATTAAACCTGCTTTCAACACTAAATACGTACGAACCAGTGATACGCAAAATTGGGAATCCTTCATTGCTCCTTCATCACAGTTTGCTCCGCATGGGAGGGCGGCCTTTACGCATAGCTCGTAATCCAAGTCTTGGCAGAACTAGTCTATACTCAAAGAAGCTATATCGCCACCCGTTCCGCTCACGTGCTCGGGTTCATGACACAAACTTAAACTGCTCCGACAGAAGCGGAACCTCGGAGTCTCAACATTCAACTCCATATTCCCAACCCCGCCCGCCGAGTGTTTATCCATTATTCATGCTACACGCCAATCAACCCGCGTAACCAACCATGGAGAACGTCAACCGCGAGCGAGATCCACGAACTCGACAGGCCTGCGAGCCCTGCCGGTGAGTAATCCTTCGAACCAGAGTGGCTGGGTCACTGATTAGATTCCTTGTATAGTGCAAGAAAGACTAAGTGTACAGCTGAGAGGCCTTCTTGTTCTTGTTGCACGCGTATCGGCCGGACGTGCAGGTATCGCTCCAGGGTGGTGCAACCCAGTCATACACCTAACAAGAAGTGAGTCGCAGTTTTTATCTGCTATCTTCTGTTACTGACTTGGAATCAGGGCGAAAAAGGCTTCTACTCTAAGAGACAGGTTCCATCAGTTGGAATCGCAGGTCGAGAGTATTTACGGCCTGTTGCAGTAGGTCACCATTATTTATATGATTTCCCACATTTAGTCCTTGCTGCTGACCAGGAAGAAACGCGTCAAACGACATCTCAGAATCACCTTCACAAGCTCCTGTGCTTTACCAAGACTCGTCAATTGATTCGGCCGAAGCACAACCAGACGCCTTCGATACTGGTGGAGTTAGTCTTTCAGATCAAGAAATTCCAATTCAGTCTACATTCGCTTCGACTAAGTAATTTCTATCTATCCAGTAGCCGCATCGGGGTGACTGACGCTCTCCTCAAGTCCAGGTGTTACGATCGAAGCACTCGCCGAAGCTGTTGACGTATACCGGAGCAAAGTCCATCTACAGCCTTTGCCTTTGTTCCGACCAAACGAATTATTGGACTACCTAAAGTCCTCGACTCGACATCTTCTTTATAGCTTCCTGGCACTTGGTCTGTCTCTCCGGGCACAAATCTGTTATCTCCCAACGCGGTCAGACACTATTGAGAATTATGCACGCTTTGCCAGGGACGAGGTCACAAGTCTTGCTTCGCAAGGGATTGCAAGGCTCCAAGTTAAACAATCATTGTGTCTTCTCGCCTTGAGGGACTTTCTGGGTAATATATCACCATCGAGCCCCTCCTAGCCGACTATTCTGATAATATGTGCTCAGTATGCAAGCCGCATCAAGCGCAGATGATGATTGGCACCGCGTCTAGGCTTGAAGCGTGTCGATTAGCAGCCAACGATTCGTTCTCAGGACCTATCGACTCGGACCTGAGCCTTCGATGTTCTTGGAGCATATACGTGCTTGAACGTGTTTTCAGTCCACGTCTCTGCATATCAGACCAGGAGATACCCGGCCCGGACTTCCCGCCAAGTGCAAGCATCCCACCGCCACCATCTTCCGATGAAAACGAGGATTATCCGTCGGATCTATACAATCCTTACAACTCGGACATCGATCACGGGATCACTGCATACTACATAAAAATGACCTCAAACTGGAGTCATATCTCATCCTGGCTGTATCACATTCGATGTGCAAAGTCCGAGTCTCCGTGGTTACCAGAGTCGAAGTATGCAAGGCTCATTGCGAGGATATATGAGTGCGATTCTCAACTTCCAGCAGGACACTTGCTGCGTAACGTCGCCTTCTCTAAAAGGTCTCCGGCTGAAATCTTGCAACATAAAGACTATTGGATTCCTTGGGTGCTGATGCAAGTTGAGTGCCACGCTTACTTATCAATCCTTAATCATCCATTCATACACTTGGTTGCGGTACGGAGTAGCTCGAAGGGGCCTCAATCAGGGATTTTCCTGCAACATACCATAGACGCAGCCAGGTTCCATTCAAGTTGGGTCTTTCGCTTCTTGCAACAGTGCGATAGCCATCAATTTGAGCTTTATGATCCGTTTATCGGACACTTAGTTGCCGCAGTCGCTACCATCCCGTGGCTATTACAATTTGTGGACGATAAGCAAGTCTCCCAGAAAGCTGCTGATGATATTGCCTGGTGCAGTATGTACTTGTCACGTATAGCACAGACGTGGCCTCACATATATCAGAAGGTAAATGACGTATCCCAAATAATTATTAGTCTTTACGAAGGAGATTCAGTGCAGTTGTTGAGCTAGCTCAACTAACAACGAATACAGCTAGAGATGATACAGAGCTTACAGCTCATTACAGAATACCACGGCCAAAATGTACACGAACAACGCCAGGGAGTAACGGTTCCGCCTGGGTTGTTATGGGAGCTCCTTGACCCTGACATGTGCCACAAAAGCCCCGAAAGACAGAACCCAGAAGAGACACCCCGCGCCAGAATCCAGATCACCACCCATATGACGCATCCGCTGACAGAATTATCACCGAGCGCTGGAGCCAGTGATACCGCGGCGGATATGAGTAGCACCTTTGACAAAACTGGTGACGATGTTGAACAGGTGTACATAGACGACTTAGTGAGCCATTTCATGCTCTATAGCGGCCATGGGTAAACTGGGTAACGGCAGGTACATAATGCTATACATCTGCGTAGAATAAGATCCCGGTAAATCAAGCACTTTTGCCACATCCGCGTAGATAGCCGGCCTAGACTGAACGGAGACAGAAGCGGGTCTTATGTTCTACGTTAGTAGTACTCGGAACCTGCACGCTTACATCCCAAACAAGGTCCTGCGGAACTTTGAATTGAGGGATGAGATCCGGCCGGTCATCTGATCGGCACATTTTTGATACCCGGCACAGCAGGGGTATCGTTCCAGGGGCAAAGCCGTACCAGGGACATGTGCTCTGTCTGCCCCGCTGTGCTCTGTGTAGTGTGACAGTTCTAGCCCTGGTGACAAAGCATTTAGGTGGTACATTCCAAGCATCAGTAATGTGTTCGCCTGTGTAGTTCTATCGCAAAGTAAAAGGACAATGGCTCATTGTGCAAAGATTCTATACTTGCCTGTCAGTGCATCTGCCCTGATCTTTGCACAACTTGACCCCAATGGGATACTCCAGCTCCGACAAACGTGCAGAGTGATGCATGCCAAAACAAGGACAATATTTGCCCGACAGTTCTTCTCACAACTGAGAATTAGGACAGATCACGAAGGCCTTCGGACGTTCGAGAGCATATCCAACCATGCCCACCTTAGTCAATACGTTCAGAGGGTAGAGATTGTGATCGACCATGCGGCGCTTTTTGATCAGTACATCATCAACACGCAAGCAGTCAAGAAAGCATTAGACAACTGCGCTGCGCCGGCTCTATGCAAGGTCGAGTACGGTATAAAGTGCATATCACGAGCATTGATAAGCCTTATCAACTGCAAGCAAATCGAAATTAAAAGTGCTTATCGGATGGACCGGGCTGATAAAGGTTTCAACTTGAAGTGGGGACTCAAGCCTGCCCAAATAATGGCAAACGAGGCAACGCTTGCTCACCGCATCATGCAAGCTATTCTTACTGCCATCGCAATAGGCCGACTTCAGATCGACACGCTTGCTATCAAGATCAACACTTCAGCCGGAACATCAAGTTGCGTTACTCCCGATATGCTCATTGGGCCATCTATCGCTATTATTGCCAAGTCTCGGATTATTAGTCTTCGTCGACTACATCTTGTCTTGAACCCGAATGACACAAAGGTCGCAACAGATCCTTCAGCATGGATATCGAGCTTTCTTCAATTCATCGGCTTGCTTCCCCATCTTTCCGACCTGGCTTTGGAGTTTGGGAATCGCGACACCAGAGGCCGGTTCGCGGAACTATGCACCTTGATGCGCATTCCAAAGCTCCGGACCTTGACAGTCGGCTGCACAGACTGTACAAGCATGGAATTGACATTCTTATTCCTTCGACACAGAAAGACGCTTCGCGAGATTAATCTGAGCTTTGTAGGTCTCCTCGGTGATGTAGAGGCTTGGAGATGGCTTGTCGAGACCGTCCGCGAAAGCCTTAGTATTGAGTTCTTCTCCATGACAGGAAGCTTGGTTGGGGGCCAAGATTTAATTCACCCATACGGGGTTGGACCTTCATTTCGCCGCTTGGAGGCTAATGACAATCAAGGCCTATCCAATATCGCGAATTTCTTATATTATAGAGAAAAGTCCATGGGGGATCCGTCTTGTTAGTTAATTGATCTTTCTTAAGCATTAATGAGGTCTTTTCTTGATAGGCAATAATATGTGCAGAATGGCGTCGCTTGTCATTGATTTGAAGTCTTCATGCAATGAACCATGCCAAGGTTGCTTGAGATATACTAGACAAGGCAATGCATATCAATTGAAAATACAGCAGCTTATTTGTGCTAGTCCAGTAGGGAAGATTCGAAGGGAAATTCCGAAAGTAATTGGATCCCTGTTTCGGTAACCAAGACTTGTTGCTCAAGCTTGACACCTTCCGTTCCTCCATCCTCACCGATATAACTCTCAACACAAATAACCATACCCGGCTCAATTACACCATCATAGCCTGCATCGGGGAAGTCGCCGTGATGGTAGAGGTAGGGGTATTCGCCTGTTAATCCACATCCGTGAGCAGAGAGATAGTAGCGATTTTTGTAGTATTTAGCTGGGATATCCCAAGCTTGTTCGGCGTATTCACGAAATGTCATTCCTGGCTTAAGGATTCCCATGTTATGCGTGACCTGCACATAGCGTTAGAAGCTTTAACCGTTTTGGGGGAAAGGATTCGCGTGCCTGCTCATGTGCTACCCTGTAAAGCTCCTTTTGCTTTTCGGAAGGAGGATCAGGCCCTGCGTGAAAGGTCCGTGAGAAGTCAGAATAATAGCCGTGACAACCAACAACATCAGTATCGAGGGCAACAAGATCATTAGGTCGGATCTTGTAGCTAGCTGTTTCTTGGAACCAGGGGTTGGTGCGCGAGCCAGCACTCAACAGGCGAGTCTCGCAATAGTCTCCATTCTGTTCAATAACAGACTTATGCAAGACTGACCAGAGCTCATTCTCTGTGAGACCTGGACGAATTGCCTCACGCAACTTTGCCACAGCAATCTCTGTAGCGCGTAGTGACGCGACTACGCACTTAACCTCTTCTGAAGACTTTATCGCACGCGCCATCTCAAGAGGCCTTTGCGCGTCAACGATCTTGAACCCAAAGTCGTGAAGTTGGATCGCAGTATTAGCGTTGAGACGTTCCAAGCCTACCACAATCTTAGTTGCGGGCTTTTCAATAATTTGGCTTATGAGCTCTCCCATCTCTAACGCCCAAGCCTTTTCGCGTTCTTCTATTTTGGGACCTGCGGCAACAAAGCTAGCCGTGTTTGCAGCACGTACTTCATCGACTGTTTCATAACCATCGGCTAGATGAGAACATCCCGTAAATTCGAATAAGATAGAACGCTTCGCAGACAGGAGGAGGTAGCGAGATGGGGCATTACGCATGCTAAAGACCTAGTGTTTGCACAATAAATGAGCACATGATTACGTTGAGGATGGCAAATGTCCGGAGATAGCTACCTACCTGCATATTTCGGGTGCCAGTAGCATAGCGGATGTTCACTGGGTCAGACAAGATGATAGCATCAACACCGTACTTTTCCATCTGTTCTCTAAGCCGTGCTTGACGATAAAGGCGGACTTGCTTGAGATCAATACCATCACTTTCGGGGGCCCGATCCAAAAGTGCGATACCCGAAAGATCAGTCCTCTCAGCATGCCAATCAAAGTTAGCCATAGTGATAAGGCTGTTGAATATTTTATGGCGGGAAGTTTGGTAGTCAAGCGATGGAAATATTGTAAAAGTTGTCGCACATTGCAGTATTGAAGATGTAAACACTGGGTTCCAATAGTCGTGGGTATTTTATAACAGTCCTTCAGTTCTTTAGCTCAAAGAAGCTACAAGTATGTTGACTTGGCATGGGCAGGACTCTCACACCTGGATGTTTTCTGATCATAGGCCTCTTGGGAAAGAAATCCGAAGACGACGGCGAAGGCCAGACCGAAGCTGGCACCACTCCGGCCGGTACTTTGCATTCTGGTTACATTTTTTACATCCGCTCACGTGACGGAACGGAGCTTCGGCGTTGGGCAGTGGAGCTATCATGCGCAAGACGCGTGATACTATATGGGACTAAATGACGTAATCCTTGTTGGATCGACTCGGGTTTGAAACAGGGAGACTCGGGAAACTCACAGGGCATGCACACGTTGCAGTCTTCGTCATTGATACTCAATGACCCGCCGAAGGAGATGGAAGCAAACCTGATGCGTCAGTATTGCCACTCAGAGTGGGATGTAGATAGCCTGGCATCTTCCATACTTATCCCAGGTGCAGATAGTCCACCATATTCTTTTTCGCTCTTCGACGTCACCGGAGGATTCGCTGGATAGGATACGATGCAAACCCATACCATGCGATACCTTGATAGTCGCACCCAACACGGCAAACGACAAGTTGGGCCGACCATGATAGACATGGTGCGATCCTAGCAGTATGAGGGTCTGAATAGCGGCAATGGAATGCTGGTCCATAATGTGTATCAGGCGAGATTCAACAATCTTCAGAGGTCATCTCTCCAACGCCGTCACTCTTCACCTTTGTCTTCGCTATCGCATCTCTTTGACAGATACCACGCTGCCATGGATAAAATCATCGAGAGTAACGTCGCAAGAATTGCGCCTCTGAGGGATATGCGTAACCATCCTTGAAAGCAATTAGCCGTTTGCGGAATTTTGGGTCCTATATTACCAGCGAAAGCCAGTGTACAGATTCAAAATAATCTTCTAGTAGTGACTCAATGTCACTCTCTTTCGGAAAGCGGCCACCTAGAATAGTGGATATGGGTAAGCGCTTTTCGCTGAACCTGGCCAGAGGAGTCCTGGTACCAAATGCCCCGCCGAGAATGGCAGAGCATTACTGCTGATCAATGGTCTGGCTTCCTAGTCTGTAGATCTGGCACGTCTTGTAAATTAAGGTCAAGCCGTAATGAGGGCGAAGCACATACTTTTCGAGCAAAGCCCATGGCTGATTCGGATTCTCCATAATCCAGGGGCTCGCACGGACTGGCTGGCTCTGCTGGTTCTGAGATATCCTCGCCCTCTACACCTTCAGCAGAAGTGTTTCCTCGGCTAAGTAAAGGCTGTTGTTGACCAGGCGGCGCTGAGACGGGCAGGGCTTCGCGGCTACTGCTACGGTTTGCTTGTTGAGTCCGCCTTTGATTCATTGTCATCAGTCGGACCACAAAGAGCCACTATAGCCTCACGAGCCTCAAGACAGGCGACAGAGCTGCGATAGAGCCTGGGTGTCCTTGTCGATATTGTCGCAACTGTTTGACAGGCCGATATAACCTCTGCGGCAAAATGGCCTTCGCAGCCACGCCCCCGCACCATGGTACTCTAACAGGCTTTTGAGTTGCTCCATTTGAATTCTGCTACAAACTGCCCAAAACTGTATCTCTACAAGAGGGGACCTTGATTGAACCCCTGGCAGTTTAAGTCCCCGTCATCAGGCAAGCCCAAGTAACACCTGGAAACAGTATTGTGATTATGGGAACCGGGTCAATCGGTCTTCTCTTTGGGGCAGTTGCTAAAGCATTTTGTGCCAGAAAGATCATCAGCTTTGATGTTGTGCAGTCCAAGCTGAAGTTTGCAGAGGGGCTAGGCTTCACGCACACATACTTATCAAAAAGGATTTCCGCCGAAGACAACGCTGTGGCGATACCTGATAGCAGTGATCTTGGACAAGGTGCTGATGTTGTTATTGATGCAAGTGGAGCAGAAACCTCCATTCAAACGAGCCTGCATGTTGTCCAGGCTGGAGGTGTGTATGTTCAAGGCTAGGCAGATGTTACCTTTCTTATCATAGTAATATGTCAAAAGGAGGTGACATGAAAGGCAGCTTCCGGTTTGGGCCCGGCGACTATGAAATGGCTATTGAACTTATCTCAAGCAATCGAGTTTCAGTGAATAAGCTTATTAGTGGTATGGTGGACTTCTGTCAGGCGGAAGAAGCTTTCAAGAAAGCCAAAGAGGGTCAAGGTTTGAAGAATCTTATTAGACCCAACGAGTCTATACAGGCAAAGTGGCTGGATGTTCTTAGTTAGGAAAGTATGCATACTTAGTTAAAAAGGCCGTTATGATACTTCATGAAAGGAGGGTGTCTGACTTTCAAAACGTGACCTACTATTTGTGGTAGGGGAAATGAAAATAAACATAGGTAGACATTCTCAGCCACTCCTATGGCCAGCGCATGGTTTCAGGGACAGTCTAATATTATCTAACAATCATTTGCAAGGACCAACGCCCCTTTGTCTTGAGCGTCGTTCTCGAGCATTCTCCGCGGACGTCTTATTCTTGGGCCTGGAGACGTTTCCCTTACTACTACCTCTCCCTAAGGTATGCATTCAGTCGCGCCACCCCTCCGCCTTATACCCAAAGACAGTTTTCGAATTCTCATGAGGCGACTGTCTTCCTGCATGGTTCTATCCACTTGAGTCAGTATGTGGCGACAGGATCTTCCTACCCTACAGCGTTGTGTACTGCACATACTCATTTGTTACGCGAGCCAATACCTTCTATACGCCAACTCAGCATATCCAATTTTTGGGCTTAGAGGGCTGCATTAGGCTACCATGGCCCACCATGCTCGATCAGTTCTTGAGGCAATATTTAATGTATGTTCATCCCCTTTTGCCAATGCTGAACGAGGTGAACTTTTGGGAAGCGCATTTTAGCCCTGATTCCCCAGAATCAATAGCCATCGGTTTAATACCAAATCAGGCCATGCTCTTTGCTTCATGTAATGTGAGTGAACCTGAGTACTATACTGTTCCAGATTCCCACGCTGATAAGTAAAAGTCTGTGCCATTGAAAACCTTCAATAGTCTAGGTTACAGCAGCACTCGTAGCGCCAGAGCCGCATTTTATCGAAAGGCCAAGGTAACAATGGTCATTGGGTTATTGGATGGATATCCGGCTGACTGTTCCAGCTTATCTAAGACTTGGGAATAGAAAAATCAACTCTTGCAACTGCGCAAGCTACTCTTCTCTTAACCTTCTGGACTCTCCCGCTCAAGGCCGACCCGAAGCCTAACACAATGTGGCTTATGATTTCAATCGAGAATGCCAAAGTATCACAAGCAGACCGTTACTCGGATCTGTCAGACTCGAGCACGGTTCGCTCTGACAGTAATCACTCTACACTCAGACGACTCTGGTGGTGCTGTATCATCCGCGATCGTATCCTGCCACTGGGTTTGCGGCGTAGCATTCAGATTACTCCCGACCACTTCGACCTAAAGAAGAACATGATTCTCGGATGCATAGAGCTCGAAGCCGAGATTGGCCGATCCACAATTTATTGTGATGATGCGAAGCAAGGGCTGTCAAGCATCATGAAGGAGGTTGTAGAACTTTCCATCGTGTTAACCGAAGTTCTCCTTTTAGCATTCCCTTTGAAAAACACTGCTGCCAACGCCGATAATCCTTTTACAAACGAGCTCTGGCTCGGTGGTACAGTACGAGCCCCCTTCGCAGTTCTCATGGACCCACAATCACAGCAGACCGGGCAGTGGTTCTACACATTAACGTGATGTACACCTACTATCAGTATGTTTCTTATTACTATTCATAATGTGACCGGCTAACCGACCCCAAGCTCGGAAAATATTGTCATGTGCCACTTGAACCTGTGCAAATCCCGGACCCAGAATCTCCACTGACCTCGAACAACTGACATCTCTCAATGCCGAAGAGAAGCACGAGTATCTGCAATCAGTATTGTTGACAGCCTCGACCAACTAAAGCAATCTGGCCTCATTCCATGTCTGCCCATAACAATGCAAGTCGCAAAACCTCTACTCATCCCCAAATACTAACACACGCAGTGTGGCTTACACAGCATTTCCCCTTTCCTTGCACATTTTTTACTTCACGTGCTACGACACTCAAATGGATCACTACCTAAACCACGATGAGAAAAGGTTTGCCGTTGAGCGGCGCCTCAACATCCTCATCCAGGCAATGGAGATCCCTCATGAGCAGTACGACGGAGTCGATGGGGTGCTTAAGGCCGTCTGATAGATTGTGGATTATGTTCGCTCATGCTTACCCAGCTCCTGCACAGACACACAGCTTTCAAGCGACTCTGAATTAACATTACATATGTCACTCGCGATGGACTGGAGTCTTAGTAACGGTAGACCCTCAGATGCTGAGGATTTTACTTCTTATTTAGGAACGCTTTTCCAACAACCCTCCCAAGCCGAGTTGCCTGTTTCTCCAGTTGAGGCCAACGATTTAATCATGAAGAAACATCACAAGCCCACAAGCCCTAGCGTATGGCGAGGAGTTGACGGCACGAGAACACCTTATGTCGGATCTAATTTGTACCGAGCCGCCATCGCTTGCCTGGGATGTCGATACAGGAGAGACAGGGTTACTGTCCGGCCTTGATGAGACTCTCATGCCATCAGTTCCAAGCGACTATGAGAAGGCCTGCGAGGTGAAAAGTGACCTGGAAAGGAGGTTGAACGGGTACTTAGAGAACTGTGGAGAGCTCAACTTCAACGATACAAGTCTATAATTAGTCTAAAGAAAACTGATTTCAAGCCCTTGGCCTTCCGAGCCAATACTCTCTATGGTTGTCCATGAACCACTGTAGCCCTAAAGCCCTTACATATTTTAAACACTTTGTGCTATACTAAGCGACCTAAGTATAGACTCCCGACAAAGGGCTCAGCTTCTTGAATCTCCTTCACGAAACTCTGTCTAAGCAGAATGAAGTATTTTCCGAGTCACGAATAGGACAGGGTCTAATCCCTTCGAGGAATGCCACTAAAGACCCACAATATACATGTACCGATCAGGTAGAGCTCTTAGGCGCGGAGTTGCTGGCCTGGATGAGTCGTTGGAGAAATACGCTCTCCTCAGCTGCACCGTTCAAGACATGACTCCCATTGAACTCATACCACGGCACTCCCCTGACTCCCATTCTCTGTGCCTCTTCCGCCTCGCGACGAACTTCATCTGCACCTCCACCGTTTACAAGCCATGCAATTGCTTCGTCTCGGTCAATGCCAGCCCGTTCTGCTGCGAGACCCAGATCCTTGAAACTGGTGATGTCTCCACCTTCTTCAAAATATAACTTCATCATCTCCATGACAAGTCTTGTTGACAGGTGCTCCGTCACTGTGCCTTGTTTCGATTTGGCGAGCTGAATGAGTCTATGGGCATCTCTCGTATTTCCAACTGTCGACTTGAAAGAGAATTTGATACCATCTCTTTTGCCCATCGCTAGCAGTTGCTCTTGCATTCGTGGTAGCTGTTCTCGGCCAAACTTTGATGCCATTTTTTCCATGAGAGGCTGAGTGACTGCTTGTGGATCGATCTGATAAGAGTGCCATACTATATTGATCATGTCGCTGGAGCTGATGGCCCTCCGATAGGCATCTATTGCGCGCATAAGCCGAACAGAGCCAACATAGCACCAAGGGCACGCAGGGTCGAAGACGGCTCGTATAGAAATTGTAGCCATTTTGGCGAATGACAAGCTGGTAGAGATGGGAAGAGAACAGCTAGGATTCTGGAAGCCGTCATCGTCAGAGACGTTTGTTGTAGGCGTATGAGAGTGAATTAATTGCTGGAACTGTGAGTTTCGTTCGCCAGAATGCCCAGAGGTCCCTGTATATCAGCACCGAATTTATGGCCAACGGAATTTTATAGGGTCCGAGATTATACACAAAGTATCGAATGTCAGCCGCATAATTAGTCATTCAAAGCTTGTTTGTTAGCCGGCTTTCCCCCACCGCCCGTATCCCCTTGACGGTCTGAAGGGTACATCTGAGTAATCATCCCACGTTGGCCACGCTTCCTACTCCTCTCATTGCATAGAATAGGACCGGAATATTACCCGATTCCATCGTCAATCTTAAGTATTCACATATGCCCTTCGGACCGTCAAGGGGATGAGTGAAACTGTGAAGAAAACCACTCAGAAGACCCAGTTCGGGCTGAAATACACAGCGAATTAGTAAACTCGTCCTCAACAAAGAGTCGCTTGCCTCGGTAGGACTAGCTCCACCGCTCCAAGCAGCATAGGTCAGTTGTCATCACGCTCGGAAGCATTTAAGATCCGATGGATTTTTAATTGCTTCCGCGATGATGAGTCGCTTGACTTAATAAGGCTAGCGTCTGCTTTAGGAAGAACCCGAACATCCGGCATGTTTTGAGCACCCTTGAGTTTGGAATGATGGCAATGCATGAAGTGGCTGGTTGCGAAGGTGCTGGCGTCTTCGTGAGGTTGCTGCATGGGACTGTAGTGAGCTGTGAAGTTGTAGTAATGTATCTCCTATAGCTTGAGAAATGGCTATATATATCAATGACACTAGCCCTTGCTTCCATTAATACAACAATTTCATTTCACTTCACTCTGCAAACACCACCCCTACTGCAGCAGTGCCGCTATACAGATGAAAGTCTTGCCATTCGCTTCCTTACGTTCAATGCCACCGTCATCTTTATGAGCAACCCACTTCTACCACTAGGTTGTTTCCGCATATCATGACAACAGGATACCATCATTGACCGACTATTTGTGGCAGAAGAAATGGATATCAATATAGCTGTTCTCAGTACTCCCTTGTCCGTGCCACAAGTCCAGAGCTAACCCCTACCATCATGAGACTAATTCAAGGCAGTAGGTTTCTATTCTAGGAGTTCATCAACATTTGAGCCGGTAAAGTGTGCCTAGGTAATGATTGTAGTCCCAGAAAATGCTGTGTTATGGCATGCTGGGCGGAGCTTTTGGTTTATCGTACTTACTACCTCTGTATACTAGAAAGTTGCCTGTATATCTTCCGCGCCTGTCAGCGAAGAGAGGTTCAAAAACCGAGCTTTTGGATTTGTCAAAGGTCGAGTCGCTGACAAGATCAGCGCCCGTGGCAAAAGCGGCTATTGACTATAACATTATTCCACCAATTTGACCAGGCACTTACCCAGCTACCTATACGAGCTACCCCCAGTCATGCCACTACTGGAACTCCTTCGTCACAGACACAACTATATTTCTCAGCGCCCAAATCGTCTGGTAACTCCTCCAATGTAGTATTCCAGCATGTCCACGCCGTGGAGGATTGCCAGGCCCAGGGTTCGACCATTCAAGCCACCCACAAAGGCCGATGTCGGTAACCCTACTTGTCTACCACGTGGAACCATGAAGTGTTGATAGTGCATGGGACTCTATAACACAATCTGGCCGTCTTGGTCGACGGCGCTGTTAAAGGCGCCTTTCACGACACCCCTGTTGCCCGGGGTCACCTGGACTATTGTGGACTCGAGGACGCCATTGTAGGCAGCACATCTCACTCTTACCAAAGACCCCGACACCTCTGCTCTTCTTCATAATCACATACGGGCATTTGTTTGATGATGGAAATAGAGATGATGAGGTGTTTGATCTACTTCGACATGATAATAGGTACTTGCAGGGTAAAGCCACTCTCTCAAATGCTTGTTTGCTCCCATAAGCCAGTAACAACGTCGCCCTTCAGCATACTTGCCTTCGCCCATCATCATATTGCCTGGTCTCATCACTCTTAACGCAAGCAATGGTGTACCCGGAGGGGCGATAAATATGAACACCTTTTGATGTACTTACATACACGCCCTAACCCGAAAAGGGGAGTCTTTTATTTCGAATCCCGGTTCGAGGCTTTTTCTAGTTAATCAGAATAAGAGTTAGCTATAAACGAGAAAAGTTTATTTATACGAGCTGCTAAATTGAGTTAGTATCAAAAAACGATGTACGCCCGGCATTTGTACTTGTTGCCCCTCACTGTATCCAACCTTGATTTCGTGTGGAGTTGTATCTTTTCTTTATGTTGCTGCCTAAGATGCAAGCGAATCAACGGTTTCTCGTATTTGATTACTGATAACCAGCTCTGCCGTGAATGTTTTCACACACTTCCTGCCTCGGCAACAGTTCCGTCATCTGTACGTGCCGTAGATGGTATCCCGGCAAAGGAGCTGGGAAAGATACATAGCGGGAAATTCACTTCTATCCCTGCCTTTTTTCTTGCCAATATTGGCTCCAAGGCATTGAAGATGGCATGAATAGCCGATAACCCACTAATGCGCTGCCTCCTGGCTTCCAGATGCTTCAGTTAGAATGACAAAGAGGCGGTATGTCTTGCCACATGAATATGGCTGAGTTATACCCCCAGGATATTTCTCTGTGGCGTCTTAGATGATTTCATGGCTTCTTTAAGCGATGAGGTTCTTTGCTTTATGGAGTGAAGATAGTGCTTCTGTCTCCGGAGCTGCTCCACGACACGGTGATCCAAGAACCACTAAAGCGGCATTCTCTTTTATATATATCATTGTCATACGGCTACTGATATTTACTGCTTGTATATTTATCTTCTGCCCCAAGTAAAAGAATGCTACTCTGAAATAAAATCTGGTTTCTGAATTTTCATGTAGTATCTACTACTAATTGTTGCCAATGATTCTGCTCCTTTAACACACCCATTCTTTGTCCTTCTGATGAACTTTGATAGACCCGGCAAGCACGGGTTCCCATTCGCCCAATCTTTCAATTATCCTGGCATTTGAGAGTAGTTGAGATGACTTCCGGCGAAGGATTCGAAATAGTAACTGAACCGCCAAAAGTCCCTTGGTCATTGCTGATCCAGATTCTGAGCTGGCCATTGTTGCCATTGAAACTGAAAGTGACACTGGGGTCTGCGCACTCGTAAACGGTTTTCGAATTGAAAGGTTTGGCTGTGTTCTTCTGAGGGTCTTTATTGAGTGGGGGACATCGAGTCTCAATATCTCCAGAATACAACCGGAAGGATACGTTGTTCTTATTGTTTCGGTCGATGTAAGCACCGCTTAGACTGGCTGGAATTCCGTTGACTTGGCAGTCTCTCGCTTTGAGGTGGGGAGCAGCAGCAAGCGTGCTTGGAAGTAGAAGGTTCAACAGCAAAAGAGGAGCAAGCATTGTGTCTAGATTTAGGTTGAAAAGGTGAAAGGAACAGTAATGCTCAGTGTCTTTATCCTATAGACTGGTTTGCGGTTTTGATATTAAAGCACCAGTGACGTGGAAAAAATGGGTTATATATATAAAGCTTTGTCTTGAGTGATTTTCTCTATGCGGGCGCTGATTGTTCCCCTTACCAGGTTCCAAAAGCTTATAGAACTAAACAGTTACATTCAGAACACGGGAGATGCATAATGCGGTAAAGTTTCAGGCATCTTGAGGTAGGATCTAAAGTCTAAATACGATGTGACGCCTGCTAGTTGAGGTTTTCTGCGCACACCGTAGTCTTTACAGAGCGATATAATTTCTAGAGGACCCACACAATCGAAATCGAAATCATCCTCGGAGGGTTAAATCAATCACCTCGAAGCTAAGCCGGTTGTACAGCTCGGATAATCAGGGGTGGGAAACTTGGATAATCCCTGTTAGCCTTATCTTTATAGTGCTCAAGCGTATGAAACGCTTAGGTCTTTTTCGACAACATAGCCTGACAGCCAATTAGTTTTCACACTTATACGAATCGCTTAGGCCTATTATGACATCACAGCCTATGTCCTTAGTACTCCCCGTGATATATATTATTGTAGCCTTGCGAGAAAAATCTAACAATTCCGAAATTCCTACTGTCTCTCTGGTATGATTCATTTCCCTTCCCACATACCCAGTGTGGCGCAATTGAGAATGGATGTCCAGGCCGACTTTCCATGTGCCTTGGCATGGTGCAGAGGAGCAGTGAGTGGCGCCGTGATGGACTGGAATCCAGTAGTCTCCTCATAATTGTAGGTACTCTGGTCAACCTCAATAGCGAAAGAGAATGAGAGATTTAGGTCTGGTCCGCCGACCATTCTCCGGAGAGCTTCATTGAATTCTGTTCAAACCTACTGTTAGCACAAGTTTCCTTCCATTCATTAGATGAGATTGCCTTCAAAGGCGGGATCTCCCGTAATAGTCTGGGCTCCTGAGACCAGGCCATTAGAAGGACAGAGGGCATCTTCAACTTCTGCTACAACTTGACGTTAGCACAAGCTTTCATTCCTTGGATGATACTTACCTTCAAGGATACTGATGAAATCAAGGGTCACAGAGGTACATGTCGTAGTAATGGAGATGGCATCTGAGGGCCTGTCGCTTTTTGAGCTCATTCGGGTAGAGTAATATCGCGTTTCGTTAGTACATACCGAACAAGTAGAAGGACAGGGCCAGGTAGAGTTTATTGATGCCGAGTTTGCGGAGAGCATTTAGGAGCTTTGATGAGTTGACAGTCGTTAGAAGCCACATCTTGAATTGGGGGGAGATGTGCAAGAGTCAATGTGTCGATGCGCTAAGAGACGCCCATGATGATGTTGAGGGATGCTGATGATAATGTCAAGAAGAGTTCAGGAATATGGGCAGCTTTTTATATATGGCTCTGCACCAGAGCGTAATGAATGCAGGATCCTTCATTGAATGGGTTTTGATTGAATGATATTTCTCTTCACGCAAGAACCTTCGTATAGAGTGTTGTTTGTTGCGTAGGCAGTCGATTGCGCTCGTGCATGAAAGGCCACCAATGCATATGCAGCCTGTTCGTTTCCTCTCTTTCCTTTGTTATTAAAGAAACGCTTTATGACGCAGATTTCTAAGATCTAGTTAATATTTCGTCTGGAAGAAAGCCAGCAGCAAACATTGCGGTCACTGTGATGATGAAAGGCATAGTCACCGCGTCTAATTAACATTTTGAAAAACTACCTTTGCAGAGCCATCGTCTTTTTGTTTTACATAATCGGCATCTATCACCTACTTTATCACGAAACATGGAGAGATCAAGCCTGTCAATGAAACGGCATCTACTGCAATCCGAATGGTCGAGAGGTCAATCTGGTTGCTTTGAGACATCAGAACGAACTAGTCCATGACGCACCATACCCTCTCAATAACTACCAACTTCAAAGCTTAAGCCCTCACGTCTTGGTTACAGTCAACTACTTCAAGTCGATAGATCGAATAACCTCTCTTGCTTATCTAATAGTAATATCTTCTCGTTGTACCTCGCCTTTCTCTACAAGGTCCCAAATCTCACCACTCATAACACCAAGGACAAAGGCGCCACCCACCAAGTTAAACACTTGCTCGGGAACATCATCTCCCGTTCCACCAGGTGTCGGCTTCCTGAAGATAAAAGGAATACAGGCACCTTCAACTACAAAAACCTCATCACCCACTTGAGCCCTGTCGTTTGCAAGCCCAATGCGTCCGCTACTAAGGATGCACAGTCTCTTTCCATCGCAGCGCTTCAAGATCCTCATTGCTTGCTTCTCAAAGCTCCCTGTTCCCTGAAAGATATCCATAAGCGGTATCCTCTTTTTATCCTCTTCGGTCAGTTCCCCAAAACACTTCCACTCTCCTTCGTCATCGTTGAGAAGCTCTCTGTTATATCGCTTGATATGACTCACAGCAGCTTTAGCGACTTCGGGGTAAACAACATCGTCGAAGGTAAGAGTTCTGAAAAATTTCGATAGAGCCAAGGAGCCGTTATGCCACTTGTGAGATTCATCGTCAGCTGTATCTTGTGGCATTTCGCTGTGTTTGAGATATGACTGATCCGGTACTGTCATTTCCCACTGTCCCACAGGAAAGTGATTCTTCGCAATATCACAAATATCGCCTATACGTTCAATCTTACCCAGGCTAACGGCCTGGACGTGAATCTGTCTAGACGGCTGGGTATTGACAGACGTATACTCTGAACTCGTCCACGTATCGATGAGATGAGGATGCAGCATCTTCCATCCCCATACATACTGAGTAGGCCCACTTGTAAAACCTGCGAATGGTTTATACCTTCCCGGAGCAGGTTTTTGAGTATCAGCCCAGTATGGAGACGTGACGCTCCAGTCCGGGACCCATGTTGGTAACCCTGGTATTGCTGATTCCTTGACTACGTGTGAAAGCATATCAAGACCAACTGAGTCCATCAACAGGATCGCAAGGTCAGTATAAACCCGGGATACAGGGTGGCTGTAGTCGACCTGAACATTCAGAGGTTGTTGCCGAATCGCCAAGTCCCCCAGTTCTTGTTCATTATAATCCCAGCGTTCCTTGTACCCTTCAAGTTCCTCCCTCATCTCTTCATGATGACGATTCAATAGAGGGAGTACAGCGTACAGCTTGTCCCTTGGATCAGTAGCACCGCAGGTCCTCGTGTCTTCTAATATTTTCAAGAGTCTCTCGGCGTATGTAACGTGCAAAACAAACGGAGTAGGCGAGATGGCATATGTAACTGAGAATGGAAGTCTTTGTATCCAGCCCGCGTTGACATTCCAATGGAAAAATGTCTTGAAGCTTTCCCAATTAAGCTGGTAGTCGCCGCAGACCACAGTAGCCTGTTGCGCGAAGGTGATCTCTTGGAGGACCCAAACACGAAAGAACCACGACCTCTTGAATAGATTGGTCACAGACATTTGGTTCTGTGGAATAATTGCAGAGGCTTCCACAGCCCCATAGCCATCGTCGTTGGATGGTTCATCAATTTCGCGGATGCATCTCATGGCTGCATCGCTATCGGGCGTTCCTTGTCCGAGATGCACCAAGACTTGTGATGCGTTCTTATAAATACGGGCCATGAGTCCCAGCTGATGGTTCTTTTCGATAGCCGAACCTTGATCGATACAGATTGAATCAATCCAGAGTAGTCGAGGTGAATCGAGGTGTCGGAAACTACTCAAGGCGGCGTGACAGTTGTGCGATATAAGTGCCTGAGTCACCGTATCTTCGTCATCTTCAACACTGATTGATATAAGATCTTTCACGTCTCCCCAGACATACGAGACTGCCTCATAAGGCTGAGCTTCACAAAGCTTGGTGTTGAGAAGACGGAGCGTGAGCGGGACACCATCGCGTCCTGGTTGAAGAGAAACCAAACGAAAAGAATCATCCTTGTAAAGTATATTCTTCGCATAGAGGTTCTGCAAATGATTATTCATGTTATGTAGTTTATTCAGGATAAATACTTGTAATTTTGTGTCAGCCTTGGTCTGTCAGCATTGATGCCGAGGACTCCCAGCCAAGCGGTCTATAATGGCAGAATAATAATCACAGTTAGCGTCATGTTGCACTTCGGTGTACCATGGGTGAACGAGCACGACCTTTGGAAGCCAACACTGACTAGCTCCTAGCTTTTCTTAACCTACTCCCAGGAGAAGACTGAGATTATATAACCTGTAGCCACGGTCCCTCGATTTCGAACGCAATATCAGACCGTCTACGAGATAAAAATAGTTATGGAGATGACAGCTCACAGGAATGGCTACCCAATCTCCAGAGTCTCCTCCACAAGTCCACACCGCCGAAGGGCATCAGGTTCGAATCGGGTGGAACTTATAGCTGAGCAATTGATCTTTCAGTCACTCATGTAAAGTCGCAAATCTTTGGTCTGATTTTCAAACTGAATGGCTATTGATAACATGAATCCCATTGGCTTTGGTGGCCGCCTCATGGTTCAGAGACCAACACAATCATCGTCCGGGATCTCGACCAATTGGCATCGGAAAAGATCAAACAAAGTTGAGCTATCTTCAGATCCTCAGAGCGAAGCATCAACTTATAGGATGTAGACATAGATAATTCAGTTGGTTCTAAAGCCTAGCAAAACGTCATCCTCGTGCATTTCAACTTTCCCGTATTTACCAACTCCATTGCTTCTCCATACATCAACCCTTGGACATATGCCTCGCCAATGACCTGAAAGTATCCGCAAGGGCCGTACCGACGGATGACAACAGGGGTGCTGCAGCCAAACAGCACAGCGATCATGTCGCCCGGTCTAGTCTGTTCACTATCCTCCCCGAAGATGTTATCTGGAGCCCAGCCCATGTAGCCATTTGTGGTCGTCATGAACCTTCGCTTCTGGGAGGCCCTATCAAAACACGAATACACTTCACTATAGTCCAATTCGGATGCATTCTGGGGGATTTCGTCATGGAAGAAGTCGTCGAGTCGATGACTGCCCAATTGAAAGCCAGCGTTGATAGAGCGGAATTCCTCCCATCGGAAGTAGTACCCTGCCTGCCCAGCCAGCCAGCCCCATCCCCGCTTTGTGAATTCTTGTGCGCCTCGCCTGAATGTGCGAGGTAGATGGAGGATGGCAGCGTGACGAGCAGTGGCCTTCTCTCCCCCAGCAACTCTGTCCAACACAAGAGTACGGTACAAGGCCACAGCAGTCGCATTGGAGTCGCCATAGACGCTGTTCCACTGGCGAGGCTGAATGATGGTGCTTTTGTCCCAGTAGAAATAGCCCCTTCCTCTAGCGGAAAGTCCAGAAATGCTATCGACGATGAACCCACTACACGTGAGTAAGGATCCATCGCTGGAGAACGAAGCATCGAGTCTAGTGCCTCCACTAGCACTGTATGGTATATGGGACAAATCATTGGGCCCAAGTCGCGGAAAGAACCGCGTCGGGCCCCAGAGCTGATTCTCTCAGTCCGCGACGATCTAAGCCGGCCTTTCCACAGCCAGTCTGCAGCCCACGACGGAGCATTGGACCGTCCCCAAGGGTTACCATCGCGAATAGGTTCCAGGTTGTCATCAATCTGAATGAAACTTCTCGCTGTGGCGGCATAGGCATGGCGCACGGGAAGAGTGTAATCGGGCTGCAGGCTATCAGCCACAGCAGCAGACATCAACCCGACAAGTGCATAGACCTTGTCCCTGGGATCTGAGCATTCCGCAGTATTGGAAATATCAAGGAGCCTTCCAAAGCTGGGGTACTGTCCACCATTTTCTTCGCGGTCACTCAAGGGCGAGAGGTCTTGATAGACGAGATGGATGCCCATGACCGACCAAGCTGGGCCATTCTCTGATGTCGCTGCGAGACGCTCCTTTATGAGGAGTTCATCCTTGACGAGCCACAGATGCTCCTCGAGGAAGGATATTCCGGCACAAAAGGACGTCCAGTCAATAGACACAGTCCCACATCGGATCCATGTTGCCGAAGCGCCCATAATTATTTCTTGAATGATCCAGAGGCGGTACCAGTACGGACGCTTCATCAAATCGTGCATTGCCAACCAGCAACCATTTCCAAGGTAGTCGGGATCACTCCGCAAACAGGCTTCAATCTGGCTGCCACAGCCAGCTTTGCTGAGGGCGGAGAGGTCACGAATAAGCTGGATGGCGGAGCTGCTTCTGAAGCTCGCCTCTCCCAGCCACGCAATCACAGCCCATGCAGATCCATAGATGTCACGCATCCTACGCAACTGCCGCGCACGCTCGCCCAAGTCTTCTTGGTTGATACAGATGGCGTCGACCCAAAGCTTGAAGCCGTCCTCGAACTCTCCATCTTGAAGAAATGCTGAGAGAGCTCTGGCAAGATTGGAAGTCACCCGTCTAGGCTGTTCGTTCAGGACGATGATACAAGTGTCATTCTCATCTCCCCAGACATAGGAGAGAGCAGCATAGTCACCCCACCGGAAACGGTATTGACTTGATGGCGGTTGCGTAGAGTGTATTCGGTTGAGAGGTGCTAAACCTGCGAGCTCGGGAGCGATTCGGCTTCGTATCCACTGCGACGTAGTCCTCCGCTTGCCCAAGTTGGCAACTCCTGAGGTAGAGAGAAAGTGGAGGTATTGTGGGGTGAATTCTTTGAGAGAGTAAGTCTCTAGGGTGCAATGAGGGATGCCGGTCTTGCGTGACTTTGGTAGGAGCGTGAGAAGTCGGATTTCGTCACTGTTCTCATCTAGGGGGTGATAGAGTCTGCTCATCTCCGAGGAGGATTCTTGGGGTTCGGGCTGCAATAACTTTCTGGTCTTGAATTTCGCTTTCTCAAATAAGCTAGACGCCATCTTCATCGAGAGTGCACGTCGGCCTCGTTGTGCGATATGACGGCGCCAGGTGCGTGCGGGGAGGCCTCAATAGCTGAAAAGGATCCCTGTAGCCAGGCGCAGCCTGTCCAGTTATGACATGCCATACTGAGACATTTGTTTCGTCGGGAACTTCACCATCTCAGGTCAGAGAAATATGAAAAAGGCTGGTTTCGTGTCGCAATTAAATGTAGAATTGCTACAGGACATTAGATTGTGACTTCTGCGGATGCTGGTGCCTGTGGAGATCCGCTTGGGTGAGAGGTTTGTCTTGCCGGGAACTCGACTATTGGAGCTCAGAAGCTCATATAAAAAGCCTGAGTTGTACTGCAATCGGATATAATTGATCTAGAGTACTATGGGCAGTTTCTGGTGGTGCGCAGTATCTTGCAAGCTTTCGAGGGTTGACGAGGTATGGAGCTTGACTTTGGGGGGGAATCAGAATACCAGGAACTCGGCCATTTGAGGTCAGAAAATTCTACGAAAAGCTGGTTTCGTGTCGCAATAGCTCGGCCAATAGTTCCAGAGTATCAGTCGATTTATTTGTGGAGGTACAGTAGTTGTCAATTGTGACCTCCCTTCGGCTTGCTGGAGTCATGTTGGCCATCTTCCAAGCCAAGCTACAACCGGCGCAATTGACAATTCAAATCTCTATAAAATGCGTATATAGATATTGGATTAAGTTGTAGGCTGTAGCATCCATCGGATCTTACTATTCGCTCGCAGATTGTGGCTAGCCCGCCGCTTGTCATTTTCCATAGAGTAATTGATGGGCGTCGATGATGAAGGTGTGCAGACACCAGGATCTCAACCCCAGGGGATCGGGAGAATTGGAAAGCAGTTGGTGTATACCGAGAAAAGTATCAGGAGTAGTCTCGCCAATTAAAGCACCTCATTTGGGTAGAAGCTGCTTATTTCCCGGTGCTTTGTTGTTGACACTCAGTTGACTCCCAGATCGTGCTTGATGCCCAGCAACATGTTGTCGTGTGTTCCACGGCGCATTTGGGTAATAATTGCAATATCACATCACTTCACATATAGAATTTGAGAGGAGAGAAGCATGACCATGATCAGAAGACGAAAAGCACCGCCCAGTTTCATTACCGCCAGTATCAACACCCAGTAGACACCCCCAGGAAAACAACCCAAACGCCAGACAACCATGCCAAACACACGCCCACAGACAGCCAACCTACTCCAGGTCCAACATCCCCTTCCAAGCGCCAACATCCTCCTCCCGCAGAGTGGCCAAACCATGAGGCCCATACTCCACCATCCCAAGGTACACATCGCACCGCTCCTTTTCCAACCTCAAGTCACGGACAGACTGTTCCCGGGTCGCTTTCTCAGCGCCCAACACCACCAACTTCTCCTCAACACGCTTGAACTTTCTCTGCTCCTCCTGAGCAGACGCCAACACCCCCTCAGCAGCTTGGGCATCCCGGGATGCTTTGTCGAGCTCGCTTCGAGCTGTTTCCAGGGCTTGGACATGGTAGGTCGGCGCATCGGGCAGCGCCAATTCCTGGTACCCGTTCACGTATCGCTGGTGCTTGGTGACCAGGGCAGAGGAGGTTACGAGGCGGGCGCCGGCCTCCTTGATGCTCTCCTGGAGCGCGCCGGAATCGACATTGGCGATTTGTTGTTGCAGGGCAACGACCCGGGATTCGATCTCGTCCAGGAGTGTTTTTGCCTCATTGAGGCGATCCTCAGCAGCAGCCGACTTGTCTCTGAGGATGGAGATGTGCTCCGAGCGCACTAGCTCTTCGCGGTTCTACTATCATGTCAGTAATTGAATGGAATGGGCAGGTCAAATGAGTGGTGACATACGGTGGTGATGTCTGGGCTGGAAGAGGCCCTTGGTTCTGGGCTCTTGAATGAGCGCCGTTTGCGGCGCGAGGCTTCTGTATCGCTGGCATAGCCAGGTCGCTTCTGAGGGTTTCCTAGTACAGTATTAGCATTTGAACATTCATGTATGCTTCTTGACAAGGGGTAGTACTTACGTTGGGGGGGATCTTCATGCTAGGAAGACTCTCTCTCATCCGCCCGAGAAGACAACCTCCTGCTACCACGGGTAGCCGATTTCTCACTCAGCCACCGATCAGCTTGAGTGCACGCCTCCTGGTTGAGGCCACCACACGACTCTGCATTCTCCTTAAACCAAGCCACCACGTCGTCAACCGTGGTGTCAGCCTTTGTGCCGGCTGAGGAGATGATCTTGGCCAGGGACACCAAGACGTTCTTGCTCCAGGACCGAGGGACGGCATCGGCAAAGAGTTGACTGGGCCACATGCCCGAAACAGAACGGATCTGCAGAGCGCTGGCGGGCGAGGAGCGGTAGAGAACAGGGACTTCGATTTGAGGGGACGGGGAAGCCATCGCGAAGGGAAATTTGGTGTTGACGAGACGGGACGAAAAAAAGGGAGAGACGGGATGAAAACGGCGCGGGAGTCGGTATTCAACAAAGTGAACCGAGGGCTTAAAAACGGCGGAAAACGCGCAGAGAAATCGAGAGGCGTACGATGGAGTTGAAGAGAGGAAAAACTTCCAAAGACTTGCATGACGACTGAGGTATACCTCGAGGGCAGTACCGACCAAAGAGGGAAAGAGGTGGAAGCAGAGTTTTCAACCCGCAGGAAATACCCAAGTAACACTCGCAAAATAGAATCTAAAGTCACTGACCAGTTCCTTACATATTAATTAATGAGTAACTTCGTTTTTATTGTCATTGGACCTCTGATGGTTGAGTTCCTGGCGTCCTGTTATCTCGGTGATGCTGGTGGTGGCATGAGACTTGGACCTCAGCCAGCGGCTGTGAGTTTCGACACCAGGATCTCTACTAATAATGGGCTCAGACTCAAGTAATTAACAGAATATATTGTCTAGCCCTCAGCGACAACTAATAAAATGTAGGCCAATTGATTGCAGGTAGATGTGGCCTGCAATGTCTCCCATCATTGTGGGAGGTTGATGTGTTTGACTTACAGCGAGTGAGGTCAGAGGGTATCCACTGACCGGAGCGCTGGGGCAAGCTGACGAACGTTGATGCGCGTGCACCGGGATCGCATCTAATAATGGATAAATAGCCATTTAAGAAACAGCTTCACAGCCAGGACGGACAAGCGACATGGGATTCAATTGTCCAAGTATGTTGCTTCAAGATTGCGTTGTTGGCGTGGACTCTTCATATCGTCGCTATCAAGGTGACCCAACGCCCACCAGGCTTAGCGTGTCAACCACCAAGTGAACACCTCACACTCAATCACCAGGAACTCAACCATTAAGGGGTAACTGATAATGCAAAGTTTGACATTAGGATCAGAGTACTCAAGCGACACAGGAATCAATTGTAGAAGTACACCAGTTCAAGATCGGGCTGTTGTCGCGGACTCTTCTTCATCAAAGTCAAGGTGAACAAACGCCCACCAAATTTAGCGAGTTGACCGCGAACCGAGCACGTCACATTTGATCACCAGGAACTCAACTATTGAGCCGTAACTGATGATGCAAACTTTGACAATACGATCAGATCCTCCACGCGACACAGGAATCAATTGCAAAATGATGTCACTTGAAAATTGGATTATTGGTGTAGACTCTTCAGAATGGTAATCGAGGTTCAGATCGCCCCACGAAGTTGGCAGTGTTTACTAACAGGAGAATCACTTACATCACCAGGAAATCAACCACCCAGCCATAAGTGACACTGAAAATTTCTGAAACATAATCAGGGCAATAAGCGATACAGGATTCAATTGCATGACTGTTTTTCTCAAAGGCCGTGGCGATGCCGTGGACTTGTCCATCCCGCCAACTTGGGCGAAGGCTCGTAGCACCAAAACTTTAGCGGCTTGACCACTATGGCTCAGCGGGCCACTGGCGTGAGACATTTCGGCATCACCAGGAACGCAGCCAAAACGACACTGATAAATTGAAATGGCATGCGCGAATGCTCTATATGATAGTGCGACAAAGACTCCGAGGTTTCAATTGATCTAGCCCTAAGTTGGAGCGGTGGTAGACATTCTTCATGAATTGGGATTCACCCACCAAGTTTTAGCGCCCAGGTCGCCTAGCACCTTGTCAGCTGTTGTATTTCGCCATCATCAGGAACACAGCCAAAATGATATTTGCAATTGGAAACATTATGCGCAAATACTCTATGCAGCTATGCGACCTAGATCTGAAAGTTTTAATTGAATCAGGGTAAAGTTGGAGTGGTGGCGGGCAGGCAGCTTTCAACAGGCAAGCATATCTTAAGACCATCCACTGTAGAGCCGCGTGATACAACAGGCGGAGGAACAGAGTGATACGCGTTTTCAACGGGATGGAGACCACAATCAAGTCCAATGATAAAAAAAACGGTACATAAACAATCTTCATATCCATGCGACATGCCCAGAAACGATAAAGCGACTTGTGTCTCTGATGGTAGAGATGCTCCCAATTTGCTGACGTTACTAAGCCCACTCCAAGAGCCCAAATGGATGTCCACCCT
>JAAOAS010000394.1:0-14864 GCA_013396035.1 Fusarium pseudocircinatum
CGCTAGCCATTATCCCGCTAGCACAGTGCTAACTAACATATATGGCATGGTTGTTCTGCGGCTGGTGGATGATCAATGAAGCCTTGTATTTGACATAGCACACGGGACACTTGCTACTCTGTGTATAGAGGCATTCTCCTACCTGTCATTATTACCTCTTTCCCAATGGTTCTATTGCCGCGATTTCCCGCCGCTCTCTATCTGTCATAATGAAAGCCGACGACCACATTCCAATCATCGATTCTCACATTCATTTATTCCCAGCTTCTGAAACCAGTTCTCTTTCTTGGTACACAAACGATCACCCTCTCGCCGGTCAACACTCAGTCGACCAATACCGGGAGGCAACAACGTCTGAACCCCATTTGGCTGGATTCATTTTCGTTGAAACGGACCGCAAGACCGATCTAAAATCCGGTGAGCTCGATGGCTCAGGGTGGACGGAGCCTCTCAATGAACTAGCCTGGATCAAGCGCGTCGCCCTAGGACAGCCGCGCCCTGATGAAGGACATAGTACCGAGGATCAAAAGTTATGCCTGGGAATTGTGCTTTGGGCACCGCTTCCCAGCACCGTAGATGCTATGAAACGGTACATCCTCAAGGTAGAAGAAGCAGCCGGCTTGGCGTGGTCAAAGGTCAAGGGTTTCCGATATCTATTGCAAGATGAGCCAGATGGTACTATGCTCCAAGATACCTTCATCGAGAACACAAAGCTCCTTGGCCGCCGTGGCTTCACTTTCGACGTGTGTATTGACTTGCACCGACGAGGCGAACAACAGATAAAAGACCTTGTCGCATTTGCAAAATTGGCGCGAGATAACGTACCCGACAATCAGAAGGCGGTCTTGGTAATAGACCATCTCTGCAAGCCTGATATGGGCGCTTCAAGTCCTGGCTCAGACGTCAATTTTATGACCTGGCGTGCTGCAATGCATGAGCTAAGTCAAGGTGAGCACACTTATATAAAGTTCTCTGGCGGCTTTTCAGAGATGGGCGACTCGGTTGATAATCTTTCCGCAAACGACATCTGCAAGACGCTGCAGCAATGGTTCAGAGTGTTACTCGAATCATTTGGACCGAGGCGGATTATGTTTGGTAGTGATTGGCCTGTCTGTACTATCAATATGTCTGATGCTTGGTCGCGCTGGCATGATGTAACTGTCCAGTTATGTCAGGAGGCAAGCTTAACCCCAGAGGAGCAGGGTATGATCTTCTCTGGTACTGCCAGGCAGGCATACAACTTATAATCAAACACTCAAGGCCTTGCTGACTGGGGCCACGGCAATTATCCAAGTCCAAGGGTAGACTTTTAGATGTAGGGTATTGATATTTCTAGGAATCAGTTTAACCTCGATCTTGTATATACTGGAAGAATTGTTGAGAACATGTACATCAATTCCTTACTGCACTCTTGCAAAGATAGGGTTGAGCAGAAGCCATTTTCTAAGGCTGATAGAATACTTCTTCGATAGGTTTCCACCAGGATGGCTCCACAGACTCTGAGCTTACGGCACCAGGAACAAGGCTCTCCTGAAAGGCATCAGTCATCTTCCACCACTCCCTCACACGAGGATTCTCGGCCATTATCTTCATATCCCGGGCAAAGTCAGTGCCTACATATTTGAACGAGGCAAAGAGATAATGGCTCTGGTCGTCGTAAAAGATACTATCTGCTGGCCGGTAACGAAGTTGAACTATTAGCGTCGTTGCTGAATTTGCTTTGAGGATGGGATGAAGGCGGCTGTATCGTACACTCTCGGATATTGCACTGCTCGTTCTGAGCGAGCACCTCGGGCCATACTCTTGCATGGACTTGCTTATATTCTGCCACGTGTTGGGGTTTGAGCTTGATGATTTGCGCAAAGCGACGAGGAGGCTCTCCAGACATTTTTACAGGTGTATAATTGTCGTGGATCCTTTTGGACGAAGGGACAATATGGACGACGAGAGGGTCTATGGTCAGATGACGGCGAACAAAGGGTGGCATTGGCCCTGTTATTGTATCGCCGATGCCTCTAAGACTCTTGAAAGGCTCGTGCGTATCACCCCCAACCCACTCGAGAGCTTCTCGGATAATTACGAGGGGTGAAGGGACGAGTGCCATTGTCTCTATTGTTGGGGGCAAGGCTATTAGATTATAGAAGCTTTCCATTGATGGTACTAGTTCCGCAAGCGTTAAATGCTTCCTCCCTACTGAATCTCGTGTCGATGCTCTTGAAGCACGGGGCACCAAACTTGGTCAAATTTGGGGTTATTGTCACCCAAATTGGACTTCGTCGCTCGTGGGCTAGTAACATAGCAGGGTCTCGGAAACGTCTTTCCTTGATTTAACATCAAAGCGAGAGATGTTTGATCTGTGATTTTGGAAATGGGCCATTCTCCAGTACCAATTTTGTCTTTATCGGCCAAGAGAAACTTCCAAATAATGATCCCGACCCTTTTGTAGAGTCATTGAATTAGTCATTCTTACTGGGCATGATGTTACACCAAACGCTATCGCCATAGCACTTGACTCACGACTGCTGGCACGTTATAGACATGTCATGGTAATCAACATTGTGATAAAAACAGCCACCCCCAATTTCCTCTATATTCCACTCGACACATGCTATACGATATTGTTTGTGAAGACAAAGAATTTGATTCCCCAATACGTAGTCGTCAAGTGACAGGGCTGCCAAGCTAGTTCATGATCGTTGTTATGAGCGGGGTAGGGGTAGTGTAAGGTGTAATTATCCGTCGGGCAGATCGTTGCTCCCCCGCTTAAAACCATAAGAGAAATAACCCAATTGGACGGGTTAACTACCAGTCTTGGGGGTCTTACCCCAGAAACAGTTCCCCTTCCAAGCTTCCTTGTTCCCCGTGGGGTAGCTCAGCTCAAGATTTACATGTGAAGTGGATATAAATAATTACAAGCTCCTCCATACTGCCGCTCTTCGCCATCCGCAAGCATAGTCAGCTCTCTGGCTCTGTATCTCGCTACCTTTTCAGCACATCTCTCAACTTCAATACAGAATCCCAATTGCTAAAATGGGCGTTCGAGCATTTTTCAAGAAGAGGTCGCTCAAAGTCTCCGATGACAGGGTGACCAAAGCCGCTGATCTTACCCTGCGCGAGTCTGTTTGGCCCATCGCACTTGTCACAGTCTTGTTCTTTCTCTGGGGCTTCAGCTATGGTCTTTTGGACACTCTGAACAAGCATTTCCAGGTGACTTTGCATATTGACAGAGCAAGGTCTGCTGGACTGCAAGCTGCTTATTTTGGGTTCGTCTCATTTACTGCCTTTTGTCTTGTCATATCTAACGATCGTACTCTAATAGTGCCTACCCGCTCGCTTCTCTCGGTCACGCCGCGTGGATTCTGCGACACTACTCTTACAAGGCTGTTTTCATCTGGGGACTCAGTCTCTATGCTATTGGTGCCCTGATCGCGATCCCCGCTATTAAAGCAAAGTCCTTTGGAGGTTTTTGTGCCGCTATTTTCATCATCGGTAATGGCCTTGGGTCTCTTGAGACAGCCGCCAACCCCTTCATCACGGGTAAGCAACAGAAGTAACTCTCCTGCTGCCCTATTATCTGACCTGAAATAGTCTGTGGCCCTCCCAAGTACGCCGAGATGCGAATCAACCTGTCACAAGCCTTCAACGGTATTGGCTCGGTCGTTGCACCTGTTCTAGGCTCCTACGTTTTCTTCAACTTTGATGATGAAAAAGCACTGGCAAACGTGCAGTGGGTGTATCTGTCCATCGCTGTGTTCGTCTTGCTTCTCGCCACCCTTTTCTTCTTCTCAAACATCCCTGAGATCACTGATGCTGGTACGTTTCAATACCCGTGGCGAAATCCGAGATCTCCAATTCTGACACCACTTCCTCAAATCTAGATATGGCTCAGCAAGCCGAATCTTCCAACTCGGATACTCACGACAAGCCATTACGAAAGCAATACCGACTCTTCCACGCCTCTTTCGCTCAGTTCTGCTACTGTGGAGCTCAGGTGGGCATTGCAAGCATGTTCATCAACTATGCCACCGAAACGAGAAAGAACACCAGCGATTCCACTGGCTCCAAACTCTTTGCTGGAGCACAGGCTGCTTTTGCTGTCGGTCGGTTCTTCGGTGTCTTTCTCATGAAGTATTTCAAGCCTCGCCACGTCTTTCTCGTCTTCTTAAGCATGTGTGTCATTTTCCTCTGCCCCGCAATTACAGAGAAGGGTGACACGGGAATCGCCATGCTCTACGTGGTGCTGTTCTTTGAATCCATCTGTTTCCCAACGATCGTGGCTCTTGGCATGAGAGGCCTTGGCCGACACACCAAGCGCGGTAGTGGATTCATCATTGGAGGTGTCATTGGTGGTGCTTGTGTTCCCCCTCTTACTGGCGTGGCAGCAGACAGACACGGCACGGGAATGGCCATGGTTGTTCCTCTAGCATTCTTTGTGGCTGCTTGGAGTTTCCCGTTCTGCGTCAATGTTCTTCCTGGCTACAAGAAGGGTATCGATGCTTTTGAGAACACTGCAACCGAACCATCCAGTATTGCCGAATGGGGAGAGAAGGGAAGCCAGGATGAGCAGCGCCATGAGACAGTTGTTGGGGAGGTCAAGGCGTGATGGATTTGAGTATCTCTTGGTACAGACTTGGTGTCTCTGGTAAATTGAGCTTGTTTAATCCTACGTTTCCTTGAAACTGTCTGCTAGTACTCTTAGACTACTTGGTGACTGCCCCTAGAGCCTAGCAATAAACTCAAGTGGCTATATCTTGTTTGGCCGTCTGCTCAGCTTCCACTCTAGTGACTCGTCTGGTTGTATTGACCAGTCCTTCCGCGCTTTTTATCACACTGATGAGTGATCAAGTTCTGTGTAGTGATACAATATTTGAGGCACCTGTCTCAACTACAAGTCGTCCATCTAGATGACAAGTAGAAGTACTTGTCACCTTCAATCTTGAGTAATAAAAGCTCTTGTAATAACGCAAATGACAGACGCTGTAGCGGACATCGTTTAACAGATTTACATCTGCTCACCTATATGGAAGGCCCAGTTTCTACTCCTCGACTTGTGCATGAGCTGTATTAAACAACAAGTAACAGTTAGAGTGCCAATCCTGTTGCGCCTTCGTTCCATCGGTACAAAGATAACGCTCGACGACGAGCTTTACTCTCCTCCAAGTTAGATGTCGCTGGACTTCTCACACTGTATAGGGTCGATCTAAGCACTTTTCGGAACCGCTTCTACGTATAGAAATTAGCATTGGGCCGACCATTCTGGTATATGGTATGATGGAGAACATACCTGGAACTCGGTGCTCAAAGTGACAACGCAAACCTCATGTGCTCGTATGATGATCTCACAAGCCTTTTCGACAGATTCGTTCAGGCCAAGTTGAGGCATACGATCTGCAAAAAGCAACAAGATGAAGCTTCCATGCAAAAGATAAATGCCGAACAGGTATGGCATGAAAGAAAGCTCAGGATCACATGTCAAAATTCGCGACATGGCGTCAGACGCAGCTATAGCATGAGATGCACACTTCATGAAGCCTACAGATGATATCCAGCCATCTTTATTATCCAGCATTGAGACGGCATCCCACTTCCCATGAAGAAGGACGTGAAGAACATGCAGTATGAATGTACTGTATGCAGTTACAAGCTGAGCTTGGGCATGTTGGCGGTGCGATGAGGCGTGGCGGGTGGAATTCGACGGTCTGGAAGGATCCCCGTGGCTCTGTTGCGGTGATATCGCACATTGCGGCGTGCGAACTTGACTGGCCGGTATGGCTGAAGCATCAAGCGCATCGACCTGATACACGCTAGCCAGGTCAGTGATGCTCTGTGCACACTGTGCCATGACTTGTTCGATCATTGCGGTGGCCGGGTCATCTTCCTCCTCGTGTCCATCGACCTGAGGCCTTCGAACATTGCCAAATCTTGGATGGGACCTCTGCCTGTGCAGTTGAATAACGTCCCCCAGGATCGTCATTAGCGGGAGAAAGTATTCAAAGAAGCCAATGCCCGATATACAAGTTGGAGCGCCGAAAGTTGTAGAGTGCGAGTTACTACCCGATGCTGCGTTTTGAGGGTCTCGTTCTGTTGATAGGGTAGCCCAAGCTTCATCCGACAGCGGCGCGTATAATTGGCACTCATCATCAAGGATTCGGAGCGGTGCATTGTACGATAGAGCCAAGTGACGATCGAGGCAGAAGATTAACCAAAATGCTCTCCGGCGCTCTTCTCGGACTTCTGGTATGGTCAAACCTGTGCGGGAAGCTTCACAGGACCTACAACCGCAAGAGGTTGTTTGGCTCGTGCACAGAGATGTTTCTGGCTGGGTGAAGCTGTTCTCAGGTGAGTCTTCTCTGTTCAATCCCATATTGTGAGACAGCCGCAGTGCCTTATTCCACCATCGAAGGCAATCTGTCTTAAAGTCGCCACCGGAAGAGACGATGGTGACAAGGATGAACATCAGGACATCGTCAACCAAGGGTACTGGTGGAGAGACGGTAGAGATTGCCCCAACGTGGTACTCTTGCCGGTTTTGGTCTCCGGCCGTGGCAGCATACTCAAGGTCTCTTACAAGGGGACCACCTAGTGAAACGAGTTGGCAGAGCACGGGAGAAAGGGGGGAAGATACTGACTGGTAGTTCTGTTCCAAACATCACGATCCCTCCCTTGAATTAGACCCATCATCAACTTTCTCAGCTCTTCACAAACAATCGCTTTCTGGCCCGGAAGCAGAAACAAGGAACTCTCGGCTGTCTGTGCGCTGACCCAGAGCATCGTCACCAATAGTGCCGGCGTGCATGTCCTTGGGCTTTCGGCCCGAAGCAGTGATTCTTTACGCATGACATGAGCTAGAACATATGGAGAAGAACACTTGAACAAAGATCCCCCTGGCTCAACAAAGTAAAGCTCGAATAATTCGCAGACAAGCCTAGCGTCGATAATGCCGTGTAGCAAGGGGATTATTGGTTCGAGGCATTTATAACGACATGCACGAGGCGGCAAGTCTTGGGTGATAGTCGAAGCTCGTTCGCGTGTAGATGATTCGTGGACAGAGTCAGCCCCATGATGGACTGCGAGGTCGAAGTCAAGGAGAGGATAGGAAGTTTGGATGTCGGAAGGCTGGATGTCGGGTATATGGTACAGCTGGTCGAAACGCGGTGCCGTGATTGAATCGGCTTGCATGTCCAGTGATACAGCATCATGATGGGACGAGTGGCTGGACGAGTATTGCGATGAGACTGTGTCCTGGGGATTTGTGGGGAGCTCTGGGCTTTCCTGTACGTCATATGTTCCACTCTGCTCTGCCTGTGAATGCAGGGTGCTTTGCTCAAGATCACAATCAGCTTCTGATGAGTCAGGCTCTCGGCCCTGCTGTGCCTGCTGCTGTGTTCGGTTTGCTGACTTTGGCTTACGGCCACGCCTACCGATACTTCGAGTGTAATGACACGTTGATTTGTATTCTAAAACATCGATTCGTCAGCAGATCTTTGTCTCTATCAAGTCAAGTATGCTTACCTTGACAACGATAACTGGAGCGTATTCCAATGTGAGCTTATCTGTCCCTTGTTTGTAATTGGTGATCTGCTCGTCTGACACTTACCACGGCTGCTGACCATCACAACGGACTCTTAGAGTGCTGCATCTATCGCAAGCAAGCCTCGTTCTCTTCCTTCCAGTCGGTGGATTCCTCTTGGCGTGTTTACGCGGTTCATTATGATAAAGATCCATGTTTATCCACTGACTGGAAATCGTGGGGAAGCCCGCTATTATCAGGATAATTAAGAGATAATGAAAATATCCGTGCGAGATGTGGATATTTGGTAATTTATTTTCCGCCGGGGCGTGGAATAATTTATCCGGCGGTAGTTGAGCTGGGCCAATCATTAAATTGCGAGAGTAGGGGGGAAGAGACTAGGCTGTTCTGGGGAAGTCCTATACGTACTACCCTACAATGTCAACAATTGAAGATTTGAAACGTCGGGAAAAAGGTCCTGGCTTGGTGTCTAGCTTGACCTTAGATCCTGTTTTGGGAAAGGCTGAAGCAATAAACTTGTTGCAGCTTCGAGGAGATTTTAGGTGAATTTTGCTCCCGCTTCTTAGATCGAATCCAGAGTGCGACGGTAAAATGCCTGGCTTCGATGGAGCCGTCTCCAACATCATATAAAACCATGTAGTTCAAGCAACTAAAAGACATGTGCATCTATGGAAATTGCTCAAATCTGGATAATCTCATCTGTTAATTTACATGACATCATGGCTATCATCAAGACTATTACCTCGCACGATGTGCGGTTTCCTGTAGGTATTTTGAGAAATTGGGGGCATAGCAAGCGCTAACTAGGGCCTCAGACATCCTTAGACAAGGCTGGATCAGACGGCATGAATCTGTCACCAGACTACTCAGCGGCCTTTTGCATCCTTACCACTGACGACCCCAACCTCACAGGTCATGGCATGGTATGTAATGTGCCCCCAAATCTGTACTCAACCGAATCTCACACGGTATTCGTAGACCTTCACGATTGGTCGCGGCAATGAACTCGTTTGTGGTGCAATTGACCTCCTCGCTCCATTAGTACAAGGCAAAGATCTTTCTGAGCTCACAAAAAACTGGGGTAAAACATGGCGATACCTAACTTCAGACTCACAACTCCGTTGGGTTGGCCCTGAAAAAGGTGTCATACATCTCGCTCTCGGCGCCCTTGTCAATGCAATCTGGGACTTGTGGGCAAAGACATTAGGGAAGCCTGTCTGGCGTGTTGTTTCGGATATGACGCCAGAAGAAGTCATCCAATGCATTGACTTTCGCTACATTTCTGATGTGCTGAGTCCAAATGATGCATTGGAAATTCTGAGAGCAGCACAAAAGGACAAAGCGGAGAGGATCCAGGAGGCTTTAAACAACCGTGCGGTTCCTGCGTACACTACTAGTGCCGGCTGGTTGGGGTATGGCGAAGACAAGATGAAGAAGCTACTTGAGGAGAGCGTGCAACAGGGCTTCAAGTACTTCAAACTCAAGGTTGGCACAGATCTCGAGGAAGATCGGCAGAGGCTGAGGATCGCCCGTGATGTGTTGGGCTATGACAAAGGTAACATTCTCATGGTGGATGCAAATCAGGTATGTCCCAACCTCTCTGCTCGAGATAACTTGACTTACTCTCCATAACAGGTCTGGTCCGTCACCGAAGCCATCACCCACATGAACGCTCTCGCAGAGTTCAAACCATGGTTCATTGAAGAACCAACATCTCCAGACGACATTCTAGGACACGCTGCCATCCGCCAAGGTCTATCCAACACAACCCACGGCGCCATCGCAGTAGCAACAGGAGAAATGTGCCAGAACCGCGTCATGTTCAAGCAGCTTCTCCAAGCAGGCGCCGTGGACATCATCCAACCCGATGCATGCCGCGTCGGCGGCGTGAATGAGGTTCTAGCAATTCTCCTCCTCGCTGCCAAGTTCAACGTCCCCATTGTGCCGCATTCAGGCGGTGTAGGGCTGCCCGAGTATACCCAGCATTTGAGCACTATTGACTACGTTGTTATTAGTGGCCGTAAGAGCGTTTTGGAATATGTGGATCATTTGCATGAGCATTTTCACCATCCCTCACAAGTGGTTGACGGACATTATGTCACTCCTTTGGAGCCGGGATATAGTGTGGAGATGAAGCCAGAAAGTCTGGTGAAATTTGCATATCCAGGTGATGAGTCGAGTTGGTGGACAAGCACGGAGGCAAAGACGGTCATAAACCAACAGAGAGTCAGAGAGTTATAGAGGTTACAATGTATCCAAGTTGTGCTATAGATTCAACACGAGTGTACTTTTCAATTTGATCTTGAGACATTTCATTGAGCTATGAGCTATGAGTGTCTGCTAGGCTACAGGCCACCATCAACTTAGCCTTGACTCTTGGCGTATCTACACCAGTCAAATGGTGCCGGCGGTCATGATATGGAGAGGCAATCTTGCGTGGGGTCAAGTGCACCAGGGAAGTAAGGCAACCAGCAAAAAGCTACCTTGAGACTTGTCGCCATTGTGCCGATATTTGGGGCTGGGGGCTGGGCATAGGCGACGAATAAACTCTCTCACGTCACTTTCAACTAACAATACCTGCGTTCTTTAACACTAACATTGTTACTATTGCTTGACGGCATCATACCTCAAATTTCTGCTGGAGAAGATGCAGATCTTGACGAGGATGGTGTACCTGAAAAGCTCAATTAGACTTGAGCACACTGCCATTGTGCCGAGCAAATGCCAAGTTTCGTAACCCTTAGAGAAGCGAAAAGGAATAGGATTTATATACTGATAGCTATTCTAATAGACAAGGCGCCGAAGGAAAGAAATGTGAAATGTTTGATAGGGTAAGGATGGTATAGGTACTGGGGGGAGACTGTCTGTTTCCTCCGCGGACGACACCTGACATAAACTTATGTATGCGCGTGATCTCCTTACGCTGCCACTCCAATCGATCCGAATTGCTTCAGCTCCCTATTCTTCTGTGTTACGATATTGACTGCATCGGACTCGTTGATATCATCCCCTTTGGAATCGCTGTTCACTGTCTGGGGCTTCTTCCCAGAGAAGTCGTAATCTAGCCACTCCCCAATGATCAGACGAACACGCTCAGCGAGCCTCAATCTGCTCTCTACTGCTTGGGAGTCTAGGTCGGTCCAGTCCAGCAAGTTCCCAGAGTTCCCATCAGTCTTGAGTACTCTTTTGACTGCAACCACATTTTGCTCTAGGTCTGAAAGAGTACTGATCCCTGTTATGGTTGACACCGAGAACGAGGGAGTGCAGTTCTGCTTTGCCTTGACAATGGCATATTGCATCGCGAGAGAACATAGGCTTTCTCCGTCTCCATGCTTGTCCATCCACTCTGCGGCTTCAGCTGCTGCAGCTCGAAGTCCTTGGGGAGCAGGGTGCCAATCGCCTGTCAGCCCGAGAGGGATACCTCCTGTCCTCAATAGTCCAACAGCAAGTGGACTTGAGCAGAATACTGAGTTGACACCAGCTGCGCGGAAACGATCAAAACCACGTGTCTCGGCTTGCGTGTTCTGAAGAGTTAGCTGCGCCCAGGTTTGAACAACATCGACAGGGTGTCCGTATTTCTTTCGGGCAAGGCTAGCAACTTGGGCCAGGACATCGATGTCATATCCTGAGATTCCGACCTGCAGGATAACACCAGCTCGTTGAAACTCCAGCAGTACACCAACAGCAGTAACGGCTTCGTCCAAGGAGACGTACTCAACATCATGGCAGAAGACAACGTCCAAGTACGTAGTCCCAAACCGTTGCAGTGATCTGGCCACAGACTTTTTGATCCAGTCCGGGGAGTAATCAAACTCATTTTCCTTGATGCGGCCGACCTTGGTCATGAGCTCGTAGTCGCTGCGTTGGTATCTTGACTGGATACGGGAATCTGATAATGCAGCGCCCATAAGTTGCTCTGAAGGTTCATAGTATGGTGATGTGTCGATAGTGCGCACGCCGAGTTCGAATGCGCGTAAGAGGATGTCGACAATGGGGAGAGATTCAGGCTCAGGATTCAGTTGGTAGCTGAAGCCTGCGCCGCCCATGACCAAGGTTGGGGGTGAAGAGGTCAGTGACATTTTGTTGTGAGGTCGAATAGATGGATGCCTTTGAGTAGAAGACGATATAGATGTCTTGGAATATGTGAGATAAAAATGGTTGGAGCGATGAAGAATCGGGTATCAGTGGCTGTACAGTTTGACTCGATCTTTGATGTGTATTGGTTCTTCCAGTATGTATTCTGAATAGAAAGCAGTTATTCAGACTTGCACGTTGGATATAATATTTCTGAATGCGCTAAGAAGCCTCGGAGGGATTTTTATCACCATCTTGGTACGTTACAAATAGGATCTGCAGCTTGCTAGAGTATCATTGGTATCTACCAGTGGATGTGGATACTCTTGTCAGGGAGGTTAAATATCCGACGGTTAATATTTTCATCCCAGGCCATCATCCGGTATTAACCGCCCAAGGCCCCACTGGCCATGCTCATCAACTGTAACCTTGCTGACAGTCAAAACGCTTGCGTATCTCGATTTTTGCTTGATACATCTACAGAAAGACGTAATTGAGACGGGAATTTAGTCAGAATAGATTAGGCAACGTTTGAGGGAGTGCATAAAGCTCGAAAGTAATTCATATGTATATATTATCCTACAGTCTTACACTATTGACTCTCGGTCGGGATTCTATAGACCTGATACTCATCTCCCGCATTGACAGGTAAGATGTTGAACGTAATAAATCCATCCGGACTCTCAGGTTCAAGTCTGACAAAGGCCTGAGCCGCATGCTGCTGTTTGGTACCAACCCAATATGCCCCAGCAGGAAACTTCACCGTCTTCTTGCTCAACTCCGTATTCACTGTAGTCAATGCAATACCCTCATACTTGGTCTCTGCCAGCGTAGCAGATGTGATGTTGTATGCCTCCACTTCGCCTTCAAAGTCGACAGCAAGCTCATCCACGACAACACCAGCTGCGCGAAGGCGGAGAGCTGCGTTGGCCCAAGCTCTGCTGAAGATGTAGGCCTCGGGTCGTGCGCGGGTGAGGTTACTAGCGGGAGGAGTATTGTTGCCGAACAAAACAGGAACCTCGGTGATGTTTCCAGTCTCAGCGTCGAGGTATGGCCATGTCGTCTCCATCCATCGTGGCTGATCCCTCACAATAATCTCGTGGTCATTTTCGATAAAGTCCTTCCTCGCTTCTTCAACAGTTTCGTATACCAGCTCAGCATTATCAGCAGCAATCCTTAAGACCGTCTCTGCTGCAGTCAACCCAGCTGTTGTTCTGCGCTGGAAGTTGCGATCACCAATTCCGATTCCTCTCGTCTCTGATAGGAAAGCCAGTCCTTGACCAAGAAAAACAGTGACTTCGCCACGGGTGTCGGTGACAAAGTCTTGAAGTCTGATGGTGTCGTTTTCTTGTGATGCAACAACGTAGCCGTTCGTTGTAAGATTCTTCTTTCGTAGCGCACTGGCGACTTCTGGGACAAACAGAGATTCAGCCATTGAACGAATGTCAGCGTGGACATTTGGGTTCTTGAAAGCTGAGAACTGGTTGTCCTGGACCGGGATAAAGGTCTTGTTCTCATATGTCAGTCCTCTTCGGGCCCCATATTCGTGGCAATCAAGATGCACATGGGCATTGAACTTGAGGTTTAGCTGTTTGACTTCCATGGTCTGTTGCGAAGCCATCTTGGTATGGTCTCGATTGGGGTCAAAGCTCGTCGCAAGAAAACGCTGGAAATAAGCCGATCCGTCTGGGTTATATCGTGGAAGAACAATAATATCGAGCTTTTCCAGAAGTCCCAGTGCCCATTCTGGCTCAGCATCCATTTTACCGAGGAGTGCAAGGAGTCCTTCTTCGCCGGCTGGCTCATTCCCATGAACCCCGCCCTGCAGCCAGACTCGGACTTTATTAGTGGTGTTACCCACTGGTGATGTCTGTAAGAGCGATTTTGATGCAGATAAGACAACATAAGGAATCGAGCGTCCCTCTTCAGAAGTGATCACAGGATTGTGATAGGTCATCCAGTCATTTCGCGATGCAAGCGTCCACAAGAACTGTTCCAGCGTTTGCTGGGAGTTTGGTGCCGATGTGCCATTGGCGAAACCCGGAGCAACATTCTCAGGATTGATGAAGGCTGGGGAGTAGAGCTTTTGATTTACATCCGGAAAGTTGGCGGCAATTTGGGGAGGATCTTCCTCAAAGGGTACTTTATTCCCAGCATAAGAGAGCGCTGCGGCTCCGGAAAGGAGTGTTGAAAATACAAGAGAATGCATCGTTGTTTTCTGGATGAGGCTTCTGGAAATACACATTTTCTCCCTTTATATGCATTTGAACACCTCCGAGCCAAGTCCCGGTGTTACAATGAGCTGCCCTCTTGATACTAGTAAGTGACAATCATTATCGAATACGATAAAGGTCAACTTGTAACCCCGCGATTTGGTGTACTGCCAAGCTATGTGATCCACTGTTATCAGTTGGCAGTCCGACCACGGCGGCCAACTTTGATCGTACACTTGTAAAGGCGTATCTTGCATCGGGGAACTTATGCAAGGGCTGTGAAGTGAGCTGGTCTCTTATGAGTCAAGGCAGTGAGCTGGAGGACGATGTGCTTTAGATGCATAGAACCAGGGCGACCAGACCCAGAGCAAGTGCTCTTTATGCATTGTACAATCCTGAGGTATGCTGCATTAAATCAACCTCTGATTGATGGCCAAAAGGCGGCTGGGATTAAGTTAAGCTGGTTATTAACCTTACGCAATATTGGTGCAGGCAGCAAGCTAAGAGTAAACACCGCACCAGGAATCTCTTTGCGGATAGCGGGAACATTACCCGCTACTTCGGCTGTGCTAGCGGATATGTACCATGGTCCCGAATGGTTCATTACTACCTTTTTATCTTTCCTGCATAAATTTAGGTTAAGTCTCAGATAAGCAGTGGAGACTTTTCAAGGAGTTGAACTATCATGAAATGTTTAGTCCAGGCAACAATGTATATACTATGAATTGAATGTCAAAGCTTATGACATCTCAACAAGACATGCCAAGTGAATGTACTATAGAGATCAATCAATGTCGAAGCGCTTAGACATTCGCTCAGTGCCCATAGTCCGGACGCTGCGGTCGCGCGGGATGAGCTCCAACGCGCTTGTTGAAGTAGCTATGTTGATTGAACCTTGGCCTTGCAGTAGCGGCTTCAGTCCCTTTCCGAAATTGCATACGCACAGGACAGCAAACGCAACAGAGGAGATGATAAATGAAAGTGCAAATGAGGCAAAAAGTAACATCTCTTCCCTCATCAATGTGCGTACTAGTAGGCCATCTCCA
>JAAOAS010000395.1:0-23512 GCA_013396035.1 Fusarium pseudocircinatum
GCCCAACCCAACCCCCCCGTTCATCGTGTCAAACAGCGTGTCAGTCTTGATCTGACAGCTGCTATGCAGTCGACCATTTCGGCCGAAAGATTTAGGTCGAGTTTCAGACCCTATTGCCCTACCTACTGGATATATCGACGGCAAGCATGTCGACTGGAAGCGAGACGGTGAAAGCTCTCAGTCCCGTTTAGTCGTGCGTTAAGCTAGATGCATCTGGGTATCGCAGGTCGGCGTTGTCTTCGAGATACTGCATCCATTTCTTCAAGAAGCTGCTTCCCCTGTGAAACAGGCACGTTAATAATGTCTCGTCTCAGGTGAATGGTTGGAACAATCTGCGCAGCACTTGTCAAACCAGCGGCTGCAGCTTCGAGGCCCAGGTCCCCATTCCAAGTGCACTGCATTATCGCTTACCTCTGAACTGTCTCCGAGTCTCCGATAACCGTCAAAGAACGCTTCGGGCGTGTCATTGCGACTAAGTACACGTGTATTAGTCAACTCAATCTTTTGATGACGGTAAGCATCGGGATGTCACCCCACCATTGAGACGGCGCTTCTCGCCGAGGAATCCAACCTCGCCCTCAGAGTTGCTCCGAACGAGGCTCACGATTACGGCCTCTTTTTCGCGACCTTGAAAGCCATCAACACTACCGAGCTCGATGCCCGGGAATTTGTCTTTCAGCGGAGCTAGTATGGCGAGCTTTTAGTCCGCTCATAGTCAGCATACGTCTGTCTCACTCTACATTTTGGGACGTACCTGGGCATTGTAAGGTGTCACAACAGCTATATCTTCTGGGCGGACCCCGGCACCCACGAGTTGCCTCACGTGCTGTTGTACAAGAGCAGCCTCCATCTCGTTGCTCTTACTGTCACCATGCAAACCTGCTCTGCCCTTTCTAGGAGTCTCCTTGTCGTCTTCCTCGTTCTTTTCGGGAAAGTCGCCTCCCTGTGTATCTATGAAGATGACAGGTTCATTGGTGTCCTCATTGTCCTGAACCTCATATTCAAGGTCCTTCAAGAGGCGATGTTTCACCGCATCAGCAGCGATCAGCTTAGATTCGTATAATTCATCAGAAGGGAACCGCATAATACTCTCGTGCATTCGATACTGGATGGTTAGCATGCGTTTGATGGAGGGCCCATGCAATGCCAGCAGTCTGTCAAACAAGGTGATCTCAAGCGTGATGCCCTTTGTGACTGTTGTGCCATCTTTGACTGGCGCCTTGACCTTTGCATTGCTTGATTTGATGGTTGGCGGGAGCTGCAGATGGTCACCGGCACAGACAACCTTCTTGGCAGATACGAGAGGGACCCAACACTGGGCCTCCAGGGCCTGGCTGGCCTCATCGATGATAACAACATCAAACTCATCGTTCCGCAGCTGATAGCCTCCTGCCCCATGCAGAGTAGCAAGAACGACCTTGCTGCCGCTAATTAGTGTACTGACGCAGCGACGTTCTCGTTCACGAAACTCTTTTCTCAGTGCTTTGAGGTCAGTGTATATTGCTTTGCGCTCCTTGCCGCTTTTCGTCTTCTTGATCGAGGCCTGCTTGGTGTCCATTTCTGTCCTGATATCTTTCACAATAGCACCCGCTTCTGATGTTTGCGTGAGTACGTCGAGCGAGTGGTCAACCACGGAAGGCAGCAAACGAGCGGGATGGCCCAGACGAAGGATCGGCATCTTGTGAGGAGCTAGTCGCTCGACGATGTTGTCAACAGAAATGTTGGAAGGCCCGCAGACAAGAATTCTTTGACCCAGTTTGATCATCTGGAGAATCAGCTCGATTAGAGTATGAGTTTTGCCAGTCTACGCATGAACATGTGAGCAAGTGATTTCCACTCCAGTATACTTAAGTCACTCACTCCCGGGGGCCCATGAATCAAGGCGACTTCTCGAGACAGTAAAGCGAACCGAATTGCATTCTTTTGTGAGTCGTTGAGCGTTGGATCATACCACTCGAGATTGCCCACGGTTTCATCTTTAGATAAGTCTTCGGAAACTGGCGATGGGCTGGACAAGCCGAAGAGAACTCTGATGAAACTAGAATATTCCGACTCTTGCATCTTGTTCAGCTTCTCCATCGCCCAGTTCATTCTTCATAGGGGATGGTTAGTTAATTGTGTGATCGCTGTCCATTATGAAGGTGATGCTCAACATACCTCTTGTACGTCACTTCGTCTGCCAATTTGACAGCCCATACCCTGCCCAAGAAGCCAACTTCTTCCTTCCCCTCATCGACCGCAACAGCAATCCATCCTCTGTTCACTCTGGTAACAACACCTCTTGCTCCCTTCTTCTCCAAGTCCTTTACTTCACGCTTTTTGGCGCTTCCGGCCGGCTGCTCAGCGACAAGAACAATGTCTCCAGTGCGCAAGCCATGCTCAGGTAGTTCGTCAGGTGAGCCCGTGGCGGCATCCGGAGAGAGCTCAAGAACTGCTCGGCCTCCAAGACCCGTACGCTGGCCCGAGACAACGAGGTTCGTAACAGCAAGACCAGCTCGTTGAAGGGCTGTCGGGCTGTGGTTGGAGATGAGTGTGCTCGTCTCGTTGATCTCTGTCTGAAGTTCTTGTTCAAGAAGAGCGAGCTGGGTGGTTGCAAAGGCAGAAATGTCGACTGGTTCTCTTTTGACAGTCATTATTACCGACCTTTGTGTGTTGTTGCAGATGTAAGTGTAAGAGCAGAATACGAGGTGGGATTGGGTGTTTGGTGGGGAGCTTCCATGGTCAGACCCCGCCATAACCCGCTCTGACGTTAGTTGTCTGACTACGGATACAGGTACTAGGTAATTACCAGTACTTACTCATGGATCTGACCAAAATACTAGGTACCTTGGGCGAAGTCATGATGCTTCGTATCATGAGAGCTCAGACGTGCCCAATCACCTATAAAATCAAACTGGCAGTAATTAGTGTCCCTCACTTCGGATACTTTGTATATGCCCCAGCCTAAAAAAACCATACGAACAGAGTTCAACATTCAACTACTCCTATGGTATCAAGTCATGATATAAACCCCCCTAAATGCGCCGCGTCAAAAGCAAACCACTTGCGATAAGCAGAAAGATTATCGCTCCAGCGCGAACAATGCAATGCAATGCTAGAACTAGAATTGGCCTTAAGTCATGCCAGAGTATACTACGAGTCAAGTTGAAAAATCATAGCTCATGCTCAGCCGGGTGTATAGCGATGACAACCACAAGAGAGACAACCATGATGGCCAAAGCGACAAACGCAACAATCATGATTGTACCGCGGCTAGCGGGAAACTTTCCCTGCATGACCCAGTGCTGAGATTGAAAATAGCGTTTGTAGCCAAGGAAGAGAATCAGTATACTGATACCGAGGAACGTGGTCCCAAGCGGCTTGCCCATATGTCGTAGTGTCTGGGTATTGCTCCGAGAGTTATTGCCATGCTCGCTTTCGAGAGATGTATTGAGACGAAAGAGCTGTGTCACTGCTATCCCTATGGATGCAAAACTGAGAGATGTGCGTAGCCATGCCAGAAATGTTCGTTCTTGCAGGCTGTTAGATTGGTAACCCAGGTACCAAGGGTGAAGCTTACCGATGGCGAGGTGATCACGAGCGACGCTGCCTTTGTTCTCCAGCTCTATCGACTGAAACTTCTCTGCCTGACTTTGCCACCACGATGTATTCCCACTCTCCGAATTCGCTTGTCGAGTCGTCTCTGGGTTCTGGGCAGCGCCATTGTTTTGTTGGGAAGATGGTCGCTGGCGTAAGGATGGTTTACGGATCTGTGGGGCCGAGGTCGCGGTACTTGTAACATTGAGCGAGTTGTAATTGAGAGGCGGCGTATGAGATATGAATCCAGTAGCCTCGTCGGCGCTGCTGTCCTCGTTGACAGGGCTCGGCCTGAGCGACGAGTTGGGCGGAAGGATGGGACTGCCGGCGGTCCGGGGTGAGAGATGGGTAGGAGAAGGACCAGCCATTGATTCGGCGCGTTCACGAGCGTTCTGTCACGAGGAAAAGTTGATCTTATTAGCGCTCACTCAACATTGGGGTACTGTACTCAGGCGAGGGATGCTGAGAGGAAGCGAGAGAGAAGAACAACGAGGAGTAGGAGAGCCAGAAGAGCACGCGAGATTCGGATGATCTTTCGGAGGCTAAGGTCTGGATGTCGAGCAGGGGGCCGGCAGTTTCCCAGACGCCACAAAGACCATCTCCGTGCGGACGGCGAGATAGATAGTCGACCACATGCATGCATGTTGATAGGTATCTACCAGGACCGGTCCCAGCCTGAAGTGCTATCGGGCTTGCAAGGAATAGCTGCCAGCCCGCATGACATGCAAAGAGCAGAACATCATAAGAACATGGCTGTACCGCACATTGTCTCATGAATCACCCGTGTCGTGCCGTGTCTCACTCACTTGCTCACTTCACAAGAACAGGAGGATACACACCTCAAGTATCTCATTTATGCGCGCATTGGAAGATGAATGCCGTCCTAGTTGAAACCCGACACTTGAAGCTCGTGGGGCGGGGCCATTCGCATTTGAATCTGCATTGGCATCTGCATCTAGAGCATTCTCGGCCATCACGAGATCAGCACGATTGATTGATTTGCGAGAGAGAGAGAGAGAGTCAATGGGACTGGTGAGAATAGAACGCGGCTATACTGTACTGCGATATAGCGTTAGGAACAGACGGAACAGTTCTAGTACGATATGGCGACCGTGCGTGCGTGCGTGCGTGTTTTCCAACATTGACAAGGTTATTGTAAAGTCAAAGACACATTTGAGGTCAAGACAAGCTTAGTCTAAGGTCCTGGTACCCAACTACCGTGGCCTCCTACAGTGGGGTTGTCGCCTGTGACAGGCGCTCCGCACCCTTCAGCGGCTGAAGCACACTGTAATTCCATTGGATGACACCAAATTAAGCAGAAGCACGTCATGGTGCTAGGGAAGCAGAATGACGATGGTGAGACCAGAGCTACTAAACAGCCCAGGTCTGAATACCTTCACTTTGACACGTTTGAGCCAATCCTTGATCGCCTGTGTTCTTTTTATAGCTGTGAAATCATCATGGATCGGAGTCTTTTGCGAATTCTCCAACACAGTCTGTTGGTCAGAAGACATGACAGGCACCGTCATATGATCGATCATTCTATGGTAGTTCATCTTATACCCGCTGATACTTACTATTGCGATTGATCGTCTTCCTTGTATTATGTATAAAGATAAACGGGCCAGTTTGTCCTGGATGCTCTACCTATTCCACCTCCTGATATTAAACATGGTGTTGCATGTGTCACTAACGATCCCATAGAGTCCATGAAAATGCCTCATGACCTTCCTCTCATGCCTGGAATACACACTCACAAACTCACTACCTGACCATAGTATATAGGCACTTACATAGTAAGCCAACTCCTAGTGGCTCTTATATCTCCGAGTCCTGTTCTATACACCCTCCCTTCTTCGGGTCTATGGAACCGCAAACTCCGGGTTGCCCTACTAATCACCGGATCTGACTCTCCACTGCTGGCATTTCGCATCCGAATCGTTTTCCTATTTAGGAAACCAATCCAATGCCCCACTGGCTGACCCTGTTACCTCGCCGGTTTAATTCCGGAATCTGCTCTTACAACCGTGTAAGAGAACCACGATGGCATCATGGAGAAGCATAGAGTTGGGAAAAGAAGGTGGGTTTCTAAGAGGAATAAATTATTTAAATACAGAGATTAGGTAGCTCGAGAGACACTGTTTCCTCATCGCATCAATTTGCATCATACTGTTCTAAACAACTTCCTCTCCAGCAGATACCTATCTTCATCTTCCCTATATACAATTACTTCCACTTCCACCAAACTCATCATGGTTCACCAAATCCTCGGCAAGCAGGTTGGCCCTATCGGCTTTGGTCTCATGGGTACTCATCCCCTTTGATGAACTACACCTTCTTATTGTTACGATTCTAACGACTCCCAAGGCCTGACTGCGCGTCCTCTACCTGACGAGGACACTTTCGCCGCCATTCGCACCGCCCTCGACTCGGGATGTAACTGGTTCAACGGTGGAGAGTTCTATGGACCTCCTGATGCAAACTCGCTAGCTCTCATCCGCCGATACCTTGAAAGGTATCCAGAAGATGCTGATCGGATTGTACTCACAATCAAGGGTGGCCTGGGCCCTAACTACGTTCCTCTCGGGACCAAGGAGAATATCCGCCGCAGTATCGATGATTGCCTCGAAACCCTGGGTCCTGTTGGTCGGATAGCTTCCTTCGAAAGCGGCCGCAAGGACCCCAATGTTGACTACGAGGAAGACACTCTGGCAGCAATCAGTGACTATGTCAAGGATGGCAAAATCGACGGCATCTCGTGCAGCGAGCTCAACGCCAACACACTCCGAAGTGCTGCAAAGAAGTTCAAGATTACTGCACTCGAGATTGAGCTTTCATTATTCACCACGGACCCCCTGACCAACGGCCTGCTCGAGGTTTGTGGCGAACTTGACATCCCAGTTCTTGCTTATTGTAACTACTCTACTCCAATATTCAGGGAAGTGGCACCTTCACTGACACAAAATTCTAGCACCCCTAGGACGAGGTTTCCTTGGAGGCCAGATCAAGTCTGTCGAGGATCTTCCAGAGAATGACATGCGTGCCAAGATCCACCCACGCTGGCAAGGCGACAATTTCCGCAAGAATGTCCAGCTGGTTGATGATATCGAAGCCCTTGCAAAGAAGAAGGGATGCACAGTGAGCCAGATCGCCATCAACTGGCTCTTATCACTCTCTCGTCGCCCTGGGATGCCTACGATCGTGCCCATCCCTGGCTCTACCAAGCCTGGCCGTATCCGCGAGAACGCGACAATCATCGATCTTACAGAGGAGGACTTGCGCGACATCGACACGCTACTTGCATCTTTCACGCCTGCCGGTGACAGATATCCGCCTCAACACATGAAATACGTCAGTGCTTAGGAACAAATATTGTGGAATAGGATTATGGTATAAATTCGAGGCGTCACGTCGGATAGTATTGGATATGTATTTTGTAAACCAGTTAAACACCATCGTCTCAGCCTGCTAGGCAAGGAGCTGCCTCTGAGACTTGGCTTGGCCCAACATCTTTGCCTACGGTACAAATTTGGGTGTGCATAAGAAGGTGTTGGACATAGAGGACATTTTAGAGTTTGTAAATTTTTGTACATGCATCCATACAATCAGTCATGGAGTCATGGTCCTCGTATGAAGGTCGTTTCAAACAAGCCCAGAATAACAACACTTTGTCCATCAGACGACCAGATCGACCGGCACGGGATAAGTGCCACTTCGCTTGTATCTTTAAGGGTGTTCCATATGGAGACAATTTGAGACGCATCTGCATACACCAAAGTCAATTTGGTTTGTACCGTTTCTGGCCCACGAGGATGGAGTTCATGGAGTGATTCCTGCATGATTTTGCACATATCAATCTTCAAGATGTCCAGGGAGGCAGAATGAAGCTTATCAGCACGATAATATGCTGCTGTACTGTAGATTACAGTAGCACTTGTGGTTGTGACGACTGAATGCCATGTTTTCCAGCCTGGAAGCGTGAGCTCAGGCAAGGCACACATAGAAAAACTCGCCTCTTCAATTCTTGAAAGGCCGTTGTGAGCGTGCCACTCCACAGCAGCCTGCCGTGGTAGCTCTTCCACTTCAGCAGCAAACATAGGCGGGATACAAGTCTCAGGCTCATTCTGTTGACGTAGAGTCAGTGCCTCCCAGTCCGGAAGGGCCTTTCGGGCTATCTTGTCATCGTTACCAAGCGACATGTAAGCAGGGTTGTATTTCAAGTCCCAAAGATCAGGGCCGTTATCACCGTCCACCTCCTCATCCGGGGATCCGTGTGCTTGTTTCCAAGCATACCCTGCCAGCTGGGCGCTCCGCTGGATTTCAGACGAGTTGGCACGAGGAAAGTAAGCAACTGAGCTTGTCCACCACTGGATTTTCATCTCCTTACCAACTCGCCACAAATGTTGCAGAGATAGGACAATTTGAAGCTCGTGTGGCTTCTCAGGCGTGGAAGGGAGGACCATTGTTGCTGGAATCAAGGGTATTTGACCGGCAATGGAGATGCACCGAAGACCTGTAGGCTGGCCTTGAGCTGTCACGGGCACGTCTATCGCCTGACTGTATGGGCCAATGTTTGCAGGTGCCCAGTATGACCTGGACTGGACATGGAGACCATTGCGGTCCTGCGTCGCTCTAGGTGTAGGAGCAGCGAAGGAGATGGCAATATTCACACCAGCCGGCAGGAGGTCACCACACGAAATGGTCACTCGCGACGGTGGGTTTGGCTTGGTGAATATCTTGCCGTACTCGCCATTGACCTGAGGAAAGTCTGACATGCGCCTTAATATGACGATAGTACTTGTGATCTGAGAGAGTTGAACACCGGCCCCTGACACCAAATCTCTGATCTTCTCTACGACCTGGGCAGTTTCATCCTGTATTGGCATTTCACCCAACCCCAGGTCTGGAAGTACGGACCAACGCAGAACCTCGCTATCGGGAGTGAAGATTCCTGCATCTTGGGATAGTAACGTCAAACAAGCCTTTGCGGCTTTCAACTCGTTCATGGGTTGCGGCAGGTCGTCAAATACAGTCTTGAAGCGAGGATCGAGGAGATTGGGAATCCGAGCTGCTGGTATGGCTGTAGCATCATGCTTGTCTTCTAATAGTGCACCACCCAACATTAGCCAGGAGCAACCACCTCCTTCACGCACTATCCTACGCCCTTGTTCCGGGATAATAATTCGCTTCTTGAACACGGAAGATGGGCCATCCAGGACGAGTGACTCGAATTCACCACCTTCTCCTAGGGCTGCCGCACCTTGAGCTGAGCCAAACTTGTGTAATGCGTTCCTGACACGGCTCGAGCCTGCTTCGCTTGACACACGTTCCCAGAGATGGTTCTCGTCTAATCCAGCACTGGCAACCTTGATGATCCGTGCCTCTAGTCCAACATTGGCCATATCAATCAACAACTGGGTATCGGCTGAGATGTCTGCGGATGGGGGTGGTAAGACTGGATACTGCCATAAGTAGGCCAGGGGCACAAGACCTAGGCGCAGTGCTATTGACTCAACACGGGTGCGCTGGTAGGTGGAGAGGATGGCACCGGCGCAAACAGCATTAGCCTCTGGGTGGCGGGCGATGATGGACTGTAACAATGGAAGCATGGACTCCGTCTCGTCGCTGTCCTGGACGTTGTCCTGGGTATTAGCCGTGGCATCGTAGTCCCTCTCACGACGAACCGCACGTCCAGTGATGGGTAGCCGATACAACGGTAGGCCAGTTGCATCGGCATACAGGGGGAGGACTTCGTGCCCGACTGTTTGGTACATGAAACTATTGAGGTCCGTGTCGGAAGATTCCCCGGCGTCATGGGCTTCCCGAAGGCTGTCATGATCCCCTGTGGCAGGACCAGGCGGCTGGGGTGTCCAGGTACCCGGATCGATATGCTGGAAGCCCACGGGAGATGAGAGATCCGAAGGTGTCTGGATATTGGTCTCTGGTCCAGCCTTGGTGGCGTCTTCCCGGCGGAACGGTGATTGTCCGACTGAAATAGTAGAACTTGAGTCTGGTCCTGGTCCTGGGAACAGGTTTGCCAGAGCCACGATCTGATGGCCGTGCCCGATACAGTGGATCAGGCTGAAGAAGCTATCTTTGCCTCCCGAGATAAGAGCAATGACATTGAGCTTTTCAGAAGACATGGTTGACAGGACAGTGGTCGTTGACCAGGCACTGTTCTACGGAAGTTGTACCCAGTCAGCAAGTACGCAGCTAACTTGGAGGCTGGGAAATGAGACCTGAAGAATAATTCTAGCAGTAATTTAATAATTATTCTAAAGACGGGGTGGAAGGCTTGAAGAAAGCCTCTGGCGTACTTTTAATTGGGAGCGGACATTTGATGTTGTGTACGGAATAGTGTAGCGGAGTTTGGTGGTGAATTGGGACGAGGTGTGTGGTGTAAGAAGAGATATTGATAGCGCCAAGCTGATTCATTTGGTGATGGATGCTTTAGGCTCGTCTCTCTGTGGGCCCCCTGGGCTTTTTCCAAGTTCCAACCATTAAGCTTGACGACCTAACTTAGTAGGTAGGTAGAATTTTGCGATACTGAAGCTTTTGTTAGCCTGTGGGCTACCACTCCGTGAAAGGCATGAGAAAGTCAGTTCACCATGTTTCATCTTGGGTTTTGGCTGAACTAAAACGAAATAAACAAGTGCCCGGTTGCGATCTAATCTGTCAAGGCCTCTCGGATGGAACAACAACGCTTGTAGTCTACCAAGCCAAGAGCTTATCTTTTCCCCGAGACCTCGACTTTGACCAGCCGGATCCAATGCCAATGTTTGGAACGGAAAGGCGTCAAATTGTCAATATCAACGGGAGAATGGCAATCCAGTGACATTCAGCCGTCAAAGTCCCATCCCATGTGCACAGTCATTTCCTCGTCTCCTCATCTCTATCTCATCTCCGCCTCTGGCTCAGGGTCCTCTTTGTATTGGACCTACAGTAGTGACGGGGAGTCGACCCGGCAGTGAAGATCACCCGAAGACGGTACGAGATGGCAATCCAGGGTCTTTGGTTCAGCATCAAGTTTTAGGTAAACGATAGGGATCCCATGTACATCACCAGTACTCATGTCACGTCGCGAGTAAGGTAATCAATCAGTCCCACCGACAGACTGCGCTATCCTGAGATTTTCAACACCAACACACGGACAGCACGGACAGGGTCTTCGTCCCTGAGCGCCCAAGGCGCCACACGAGATCGCCGATCCGAACTGGACTTTTCTATTCCGACCTAACATTTAGCCTCGACTGAAAGATCCGTCGACAAATGGGGAACAGACTATAGAGAGGTAGGTAGGTCGCCACTCGCCAGCCAGCCAGCCAGCCAGAGATATAGTAGTTATACCAAGAAGTCCTGCCGGCTCAGCCAGGTTTCACACAAGTTCCCGTGGGTCATATACTATCAGTCTTTAGAAGGTTGGCATAGTTCTCAGTTGAGGAGGGTTCGGAGGATCCAGGTACAATCACGCAGCCGTGATGAGGAGTCATGTCAGTGTACTGTCAAAGTGGTGATCAAGATGAACTAGATGTGTGGCAGCATTGTGTAAATTGTTGATCAATAGACCAAACTTCTAAATTGTACATGAATTGTTGAGGATGAGCGTCTGTCAATGACTGTGACCGGCACACTCCTGTACTCGACATCTCTAAAAATCCAGCAACAGGCAAACGACAGACAAAGAATCAGAGTAAACACAAGAATATGGAAGAAGAAAAAAAGACAGACGCCTTCACCTTCATCTCCCACTACTCTAAAGTGATAACGTCGTCCCGGCGAGCTTTTAGTTCCAGCTTCCAGCCGCGCAGGATGATTACAACGAGTGTAAAGAACGGCAAGCCGCCAAGTTTCTATGGTGGTCGTTGTCGTTGGCAAACTCATCCATCACCATTCTGATGTGAAGTGAGGAGCCGCTCTCAAATGTTCTCAAACCCAAATAATTTTTCCCCTCTCGCGCCAGTTGTGTCCATTGAATAAAGTCACCAGAAACCAAAGGTTAACCAGCTGTGTCGCACGGCTGACCTGGGCGATGCATTGCAATTCTTCAACAAAAACAAGAAACCCATGAAATCAAATGTCCTCCCTAGTGTCGTGATGCGTAGCGAGGCTGTGGATATTGTTGATACAGGTATAGTGACGATGTGTAAATGCATTCATTATCGCTTGCACTCTTTTGTGTGTCAAGACTCCCTTTTACCCAAGGTTGTAACCTAAATGGAAAAATGTTCCGTGACCCAAATGCCACCGTCAAAATTGAACGGATGGCCGAAGAAGAAGAAGGTCGTCAGCGTCGTGTCGGGCGTATGTCAAGATAATCGGCTCGCTTTCTTGAGCATTTTGAATGATATATGATTGATGAACCATTTAGTCAGAGCGCTTGCGCTTCTTCTTGCCCTGATCGCTACCCTCATCAGATGACATCTCACTTGCACTGCCAGGGATCTCAGAAGCAATCTGGAACAGGACCTTGCCGTAGTTGCTGTAATCTTCGGCCGTGGGAGGGATCATGGAGGCATCGTATGCGTGAGAGTCGTCATCAATGAGGTTCATGACGATGGCACCGCTACCATGGGTTCGAGCATGCTGGGCCAGATTGTCGCTTCTGGAGAACTTCTTGCCACACTCGTTACACTCGAAAGGCTTCTCTTGGGTGTGCAGAGAACGGTAGTGGCGCTTGAGGTGTTCCTGACGGCGGAAGCGGCGGTTGCACAGATCACAGACGAAGGTCTTTGAAGGGTCCTCGGTGAGGGACTGCTTACGACCGCGGCGGTTGGCGGGAGCAGGGAGAGGAGCAGGAGAACCCTCTGAGCCAGATGAGGCAGCAGAGTCGCTAGCTTCAGCAGCCTGGTTGGAAGATTCCTGAGTGTTACCAGATTCGGTGGCGGAGGCAGCCATGTTCATGACAGGGCCAGCGCTGCTCTCCTTGACGTGAGTCTTCTTGGTACGCTTGTCCTTGTGGCAGTCCTCGGACGAGCAGGAGACTGAAGGGCTGGGATGAGAGGGAAACTGGAAGGCCTCGTTGTCGTCAAATGAAAGGTCCTCGTCACCGATGAAGCTGCCGTGTCCAAGGGAAACAACTGAGGAGCCAGTGCAAGCCCGAGGTCGGGTGATGTCAGCAGAAGCAGTGGCAGGTTGCTCAGAAAGATTGACGAGGCTGTTGACGAAATCGTCCTCAGACTCGAAATCAGAAAAGTCTTCGAAGGTGGGGAGCCCGTGGGGAACAGCAGGGTTAAAGTCAAAAGATTGAGCAGCAATCTTGGGCTCGACCTTGATCTCGTCGAGAGTGAATTCAGGGGCGAGGGTGCTGTTGATGGCACCAGTACCGACAGTCAGATTCCTTGGGTCGCAGAAGTCGACGTCCAAATCCGGTGTAGAGACAGAGCGGGCATAAGGCGCGGGTGAGGGAGACAGAGACGGGGTGGACACGAGGTCGCTGGCGGTGTTGCTAAGAGAGGGAACCTTGCCGAGTTGAGATTGAAGGTACACTATCATGCACAGTTAGTCTCCATCAGGTCATTCCCGTGTTTGCTCCACTGTTCAGGTACTGGGACAGCGCACTGCAGGTCTGCGCCTCAGAAGGTGATTGGGTCGAGATAGCGACGGCCAACGTCAGCACCACCAACCTTCCCGCTACCAGGCCCAAAAATAGGCTCAAGCCCGAGCTTGCGGCACAATACCATTGTGCGAACCGGTAATTGGAGGCTTTGAGATAAAAGTGAACTTACCAGGTGTCATTGGGGGGGATCCGCAGTTGGACCAGTCGAGCACTGCAGTCTCAACAGGCTCAAGAGTCTCCTTGAAGCCATCGATGCCATCCAGCCCAGAAAACATGGGGTTCATCGGGGTCTGGAGCACCTCGCAGGCGCTGGGGCTGCCAATGGTACTGCCAGATGTGGACAGAGGCGGTGTTGAAGGGAAATACGAGTTCTCGTACAGCTCATTCTCCAACAAGATGGCGGGCTTCTGTGACATAGGCTGTGGCGAGGCAGCAGGAGTCATGACTGTCGGGCCATTGCTGTACAGAGTGGGGGGCTGAGAGTTGCTGGCTGAGCTGGGCCGCGAGTAAACTGGAGTTGAAGGCAGTGTAGGGACCATGGGATACATATGCATTTGTTGCTGGGCAAAGTGTTGTCGCATATCATGCTTGGAGTCAGGGTTGTAGAAATAGAAGGGAGCTTGGCCGACGGCCTGGGGCATCATTGTGGAATCCATTTCTATACAAGACCATCGTGTTAGCCACATATCCGTTGTCTGGTATTTGCAGGATTCCACAAACCTTTAGAGTTGGCTGTGGTGTTAGCGGACTAGAGAGTTTAGATATTAAGTTGGTATTCGTGTATGTATAGTTTGCTTGACTGGCAATCGGCCTAATGAAGGTGTGGTGTTCGGTTCTTTTGTGGTGTTCCAAAGAGTGGACGACGAGTTGAGACTCGGTATTAGGTGCGTGGATTGGGGACGTTCTTGTTGTACATGTAAGGTCTCGAGTCTAGTCCAAGAAAGTTGAAGCAAGAGCAAGAGATTTATCAAGTATATCGAGAGTGCCGCAAGAGGTGGTTATAATGAATGTGAGGGACTCTCGAGGAACGAGGATATCCAGCAAATAAGAACAATTCACAAAAGAAGGAAGAACCTGGTATAAAAGAGAAGAGAGTATTACAGATATCCGACGCGGTTGTCGATCATACCTTTCGATGAGGAGGGAAACGAAGGATGGACAAGCACGGGGACGTGGAGTGATAAGTACTGACGACGAGACCTGGCGTATTCACACCAGATGTGCTCGATAGGCAGTCAGTTAGAAAACCCTCCATGTCGTGTCTCAATCACCAAGCCAGGGTCAGAGAGCAGTGGATCATGATCCACCACCACCACATCCCATTCTCTGGATCCACCACCCTCACTCCTTGGTTCACAGGCCTGTCACTCTCACTCTGTCCCACGCCCACACACGCCCTCAAGGGCCCAGCGGCGGACCAGACGGCAGAGTGCCCCCAGGCCCCTGTCAAAGCGCCCAAGTCATGTCTGGGGCAAGGGAAACATGTGTGAGGTGCGGGCCTGGGCGTCCCTGGTCTTCTTCAACTTAAGCCCATGGGCATACTAAGCATGGCAGTCGTCCGCTAGTCTTGCCAGTACGGGCCATGGGGCCACGGCTCCCCATCCACACCACTATGGCGCAGCCACTGGCTTTTCTAATTCTGGACGGTATCGGCTGGGAACTTCGAGCCTATCCGTCGCCGGATGGCCCGCCGCGGTATGAGAGTAGCCCCCCGAAGCCTACAACTTTGTACATACACCAATGCAACAACCCATGCGCCGACTGAATAACGAGCTCGGCCATAAAGTAGTGGATAAGGTATGGATGTTCATATGGATGCTTGTACATATGTATGGAAGGATGGGATGTCACGAAAAGCCAGAAGCTTGCAATAGAGGGTCCTCGGTCGCTTGTGCAAGACCTGTGCGAGTGTGCACAAGTCCCATGTCTCGTGTCTGGTGTCTCGTTCTTCTGTACTCCGTAGTCTGTCATATTCTTCCCTTTTTGACTACCTTATTTGTTGGTTGGCTTGCGTACGCGCTTGGTGTGTGATGTGTGTGTTCGTCACCCACAAACCCGAGTCCAGCACAGCATAATCCAGCCCTCCGACGAACGGAATGAATACCACAGCCGCCATTAATGATGAGCATATCACAATGCACATTTCTCCCATCCCTCGTCTTATCCCTTCCTTTTGTGTGGGCTTCCATCAACCAGTGGGGTATCGAGGATGGCAGACGCGCCGCGAGTTATGCGATGACCCTAGACAAAGTGCGCGCCATTGTGCAATGCCACTCGCCTTGAGCGGCCTCCCTACCCCCAGGTGGCACGCAAACCGCAAACCGCGTCACAGAAACTGCATAATCCCGTTCACTGATAGGATAGTGCGTTGGCGAGTCGCCATGCATCAATGTGCATTAGACTCACCGCGCCTCATTGTAACAGAATAATAAATAACCTGTATGCTAAATGAGGATTGGGCACGTCTATAATGGATCCTGACCGTGCACAACTCCAAAATTGGCCACTCGGAACAACGTTGTGCACCTCCTCATGTCCATTTTTGCCATTGCACAGTCGACGGCGCCGATATGCACGCTTCCATTCGCCGGGCTATGTTGTATCACCTCCACCCGATGCATCTCTGGACGTGCTATGCAAGGTACAGACGACGCTTGCTTCATTTCCAGACTTGTTAAGTTGGCTGATCACCTCGACGCGGGCTCTGGCAGACTACATACATACATGCATACATATGTATGTACTCGACTCTGTGGAGCGTTCGACGTCACCCATCCCGTCAAAGCAGCCGTCGCTGTTTCGTACTGGCTTGACTGGTAAGATGTTAGAAGGAGCCTATGTTGACGACTGGCCGCTTCGGTCTCTGGTTGGACACAAGCTTGTGAGTATAGATGACGATATGGAGCGGCAAGCCTCGTTGGTGGATAGCTTTGTCAATCATGGTTGAATATAGCTGGAAGTTTGAAACAACGAGTGAAAGCCAAACCTTTTGATGACACAATGGGTAGGTAGACATTGAGAGAAATGGACGCCTGATTGGTATTTCGCAAGGCTGATTGATCCATTGCCGTTTTGCAGTTTTTGTCCGAGATCCAAGTCTATATGCGCTGATGTGATTGCTTATTGCTAGGCATCCTTCTCTCTACAGTGAAAACCTCGTCTTGCCTATCACTTCGCCTGTCTTGCTTGACTCGCATATGCACCGCGATGCTGTGACAGCTCGTTGTCAGCATGTAAAGATACACATCTCGGACAAAGTCCATCCTCGAGTCAAGCGCTTGAGGGCGAGCCAAGTTACATGCTCAATACAGAAGTGATGCCACTAAATTCGACAAGTTGCGGTTGAAGAGACCAGCAATCGTTGTGTGGAGTCACTAAACTGGCCCGCGCTGTACCCAAACGTGTTATCGGTGCCCAGAATAGTCCATACCTGCCTGGCTTGGGGAGGCCACACAGCCCCGTTGAGATGAGAATTAATTTTATGCGGCAAGCCCGGTTGTGCTCTTGGACGTCTCATCACCCAATGTCTTTCTGCATAAAAACTGGACGGGACGGAGCGCCAGCGGCACCTACCCAGTTAGGTCAAGCTGCAACCAAGGGGCCCATGCATTACTAGGTAGGTAACCTATCAGGTATGTACATACGACTCACTAATGCAACTTAGCATCTCGTACCTGAACTGAGCTGAACTGAACTTAGGTATACATTATTATCTGGCACAAACCAGCATACATATGACCCAGCATGTTGGCGCTGCGCGCGCCGGTTGAGTTGTGGATGAGAAGACGTGCGTACGGAGTAGTGGGCGATCTATTGCGTATAGCGTATAGCGTATGACGATGGGCGACAGCTACTGTACCTAAGCCTACCTAAGCTAAAACTCATTGCGCAAATGCTCTGCCGTTCAGGTACCAGAAACGTCGACTGCTGCACTGCAGGCACAGCTTTCCGTCCCTTCGAGCTATATACCTACATGCCTAGTACGTTGCGTTGTGCAGGACACAGCGGTATCTCTTTCGAGTGTGAGAGTATTTACCCATGCTTACCTACCTAGGTAGGTAGTCGCAAGTACTAATCGTTGGCCACTGTCCTACGAAGCTTCTCTCCATTATGCCGTCGAGGCTATCTACATACTACATACTACTGGTATATGGAAGGGCTCAATATCATTGCTTCAGTCATGCGATCGTCAACTAGGTAGGAACCTACCTACATAATAATTAATTGGTACGGTATCTGACTTCCCGGAGGATAAAGTACCTAATTTGACATGTTCAAACAAACAAGGATAAGTATGACCCAGCCAGCCGTCCCTTGTAGTGATAGGCTGTCAATTGGCCCACGGATCCAATGGAAGCAGCGAGGGCTTCTAAATGTAACGTCAGAGAAGCATCCCAGCATCCACGTCCCGGGATAAGGGCTAGTCGGTGCCCAGACTGTCAGAATCCTACCCAGCAAACCCAAAGTCCTGAATGTCCACATCATCCATCTCATCCCGTCACTGCGTGGTGCGTACATACACTATGTACATACGTACCTTACAATCCATGACCCTGGAGACCGACGTCCGGCCCCCAACCCGACCAATCGTCAACAACTTCCAGTCCCTTCTTGGGAAGGTTCTGTGCGATCGAGTCTTGGCTTCTTCACTTGCTTCGTCCCGCCTGGCCTGGGCGTTCAAATGCGCCTGTTCGCTATCTGGACTTTGCCCAGGCTGCCTCCATCTACTCACTACTCCAGTTACTCTTCTCTTCAACCTCCATCCGTATGTACATACGTAGGATGTATGTACGGTCCACCTCAATGACCCAGTCACCTACGGTCCAAGAGCACCATGGTCCTCTAAATACGCCACAGATTCAGCTCCCCAGCTATCCCAACCGCCATGGGCGCACGAACAAGCCAGTGCACGTCGGGTAGTGCAGCTCGGTCATCTGTGCCATACTGCAATAGGCTGTTGGCAACGACATCGAGTCAAGCAACTTCATATCAGTGCCAACAGTCATAATGGCACCACACTCATGCTTGTTGTAACCATCATGGCCAAAGAGCCAGAATTGACTCGCCTAGAACCGTGCCTTCCTGTTCCAGCTTGCTGGCTATTTTTCGTCTCACCATTACGCCCAGAGCGAGTCAGAATCAGAATAGGTACGCAGGTACGATATCAGATCAGGCAGGCCACATGGTTCAAAACCGCTCAGATCGAGATCTGCACTAACACGGGCTTCTAATATGATGTTCGGGAACACCATGTTTTCGATTCCCTGCTGCGTCCGACAGTCTCTTCTCGCGCCAAAGCGTCTGTCATCTCAACTTGACCTCATCTCAAGGGTTCCCTCATGTTAATGGCATCTATATGAAACGTTGAATGGTCGACTCTTCCCGCAAGACGAGCATCTGCACAGCAGCAAAAGCTCCATTTAGATCATGTGAATCTTCAGCGGGAAGCCGGGATCAGGGTCCCTTTTCTTGTCTGTATCCAAGTTGAATGAGAGAAATCTCGCCTAATGTCTTGCATACTGCACTTCGAATGTGAAAAGGGCAGTAATTAACTTGAGCTCTCCAGCAAACCAAGCACCAAGCGACTGCTATGACAGAAAGCATCCTGTTAGTATCCGTACATACGTACATGGTTTCCAATACTCTGGGACACCTGGCCCCGGACGGTAATGCCCCCGAATTGTTACAGACTCCAAACGGAGCAATTGCCATGTTGCTTATGAGGCTCCATACCCTCAGGCCAATGTACAGAACCATGCGATCTTCTATCTAGCCTCGGGCGGAAGCTCGACGTTCCAGAAGGTCCCAAACCTTCGGTGCGGAACCCTTCGATCGCCAAACTCATCTTGGACAGGTGAAACACTTCGGTGATCAATACTGCGCGCGATTCATGAGTGAAATCCAGCACACACTCAATCTTGGCATTGGCAATAGCTTGTGGTCCTCCAAGCTTGTCTCGCCTTCTTACGGCTTCCGTTGGATGTCTCTGATACGAATGTTTCTACCCGTGTTTCCGCCTCACTATCAAAAACTCAACCGTGGTTTGACCCACTATACTCGATCATCTCCTCTCCTCGAGAACGACGCGACGTTACGGACCAGCGTACGGACTAGACGATGTAGTGGATAACTAATAATTTCTAGCCTTGCCTATTATGAACGGCAGGACCGAATTGTGACCGTCCGCCGATGCCAGGCTAGAGCTTCGGGTTGTGTCCCATTGGCCAGCATAAGGGTATCCTCAAACCTGAAACCTTAGCTGATGCACAAGGTCGCTGTGGTGCTATGCTTTGTGGTTGCATTAGCCAGGAACAGTTCATACGATGATGCTATTATGTGGAATAGTGCATGGGACACTTGCTCAAATGAGCACATTGGACGCATCCCCACGCACAACCAAGGCACAAATCGACTTCTCATTTCCTGATGCAAGCCACATATGCACAAGCACCTGAGCTTGCACATACATACGAGGATCCATACTTACTCAATCCATATTCCTGATGTTTTAGTCCAAAGATGGACTCGGTCTTGTCCCTAGGTCAGTACTTGTGCGTGCTTATGCATACGAGCGCCCGCTCGATGTACGTCTGTTGGTAATTACAACTCAGTCCTTCAAATGCAGAGCCATACAAACCTTCTCACACGTCTCAATGAACTATTCTCCGCAAAGACGCCTACCCATGCCAGATTCCTCAAGATCTTCACCACTAAACCCGCCATTATCTTTCTGCCGGTTTGGAGCCCCCACAGACTTTAGGCCATGATCATATATAGTTGTTTCGTTTGAGCAATTCCTACAAGTGCCTCCGTCAGCATTTGATGCTCACATCATTCCCGCAATGTTCTTTGACAAACAGAGCATCTCACCTTTCCTCTCAGGTATAGGTCATCTATCAAAATAGCCTCCAACAGCCGGGCAGCTAACGATTCCGGGGTGCCTGCTAGGTCCTCAAGGATCCGTTGACAGCTCGGGTCAGCTCTTGTGGGTGAGTTCGTGTCGTTAGTAGGGCGACCCCCTCGTTGGCCCATGTCGACATATTGGTGGCAACTCTTCGTACCTTGCATGACAACCTTCCAATCTGATGCAGAAACATAACAGGCAGGGCTTTTTCACAAGCGACCGCCACCGTTATGCAGGAACAAGAACAAAAGCCAATTGTGGCTGTCACACAAACAGTTTGCTTGCAAGCGATTTTGGTAGAGTATACGGCGTTGTGCCGCGGACAAATATATTCAGACCTCTCAGATTGCAAAAGAACAAGGTCCTGCCTTTGCCTAAAAGGCGGGCGGCGCATCGCATATTCCTAGATCACATCGAAGTATAGCTCAGTAGAAAGAGATCACCAGCTATGTACAAGACAGCAAGATTGTCAGGGTCTATTCCAACGTAGCTGTTTATGGTTTCTGGCCCAGCCGAAAAGATTTCCCAGCGCATCATTGTAGCCTATCTTAAGCGATGGCCCAAAAATGCAAACAGCAATCACCATAGGCCACTTGCAAACATGATCAGTGGCAGGCTACTCGATTGTGTTGACTACGTTGAAAAGTTTGGGGCTATTGGGCCGCCCGTCAGTCTACTACCTCTGTATCCGTATGCTCGCTCGGGTTATCAGCTCCACTGATCCTCTTGGTGGGCCTTTTGCAGACTCTCTTCGCCTCACAGGTCTCTGCAAGAACGTGCTCTGAAGCTATCGACACCGCCGTCGTGCAGAGACCACACGATGGCACAGGCCCTGAACATTGAGGGCATCGACAGCTCCCTCGTCTTGCTAGTGGCAGGCTCTGGTCTCGCGGAGCCGGGTGTCGACATCCTGGTGCAGCAGTGGGTGTACAAGCTTGGCCGAGTTGGAAATCTGTGGGAGCTAACCACTTTTGAGAGCGAGGCAAAAGAGAGGATCCGACGCGTTGGATTCGTTTTGTTCCGCGAGAAACCAACTACGCCTAACCACCTAGCCACTCCAGACTGTAGGCAATCTGAATCCGTATCCGCGGCTGCCAGGGCTTGTGAGAGAAGTTCTCGCATTGGGAATCCCAAATGCCTTTCCGCTGTGGCGCAATATTCTTGAATATGTATTTTCTCAATTGACAAAACTAGCCACCGATATTCGTCTGGAGAAGTGGGCATTCAAGGTGTGTAGTCAATTCTCACAATGAAACCTCTCAACACATCTGTCGATACCATCATGACGTCCCAGGACAGCGTCTCTGGGAGGCGAGTTGCTTGGCTTGGGCCCAGGTCGACCGTACCGTCTAGGAGTGGATGGGACCCTGATGGACGGTCAAACCAGGGGTGTCCCCGGTGGTGCCACTCTGTCAGGGGTCCCCTGTTTCGAGATGGACTGGCGGGACTCGTTGGAGATTTGGCAACGGCCCGGATAGGTAGCCGTGTGGCCAGCCAGTCTGGTTGATAAGGTCCCCGGAGACTTAGGCTGTAATAATCCCTGTCCTCCGGCCTTTGGGACGCTCCCCGGATTTCAGCCCGGCCAAATACAGTCTCGAACGAATCAGTATGCTGGTTGTTCAGCCCGGACCCTTCCTACTGGCATGATTCTGGAAGATCGCCTCTCAGGACTCAGATTGTTCACATACAGACAGTGCCTGACTTAGTATGGTGCTAGCCAGTCCCAAAGAGTATCGTCGTCCCGTGCTAATTGATCAGAGTCAAAGCTATAGTTCAGCTTGACGAAAATCATGAGTTGATGCTAAGTGGCTACGTATGAACGACCCGTCCAAGCCATCTCATGGTTCTCGTCTTTGCTAAATAGGTGGTGTCGCCGTGGCAAACCACTTGGACTAGCAGATATTCGGTGTGAGACGATGCCTGAATTATCAGAGGGTAGTAAGAGAATGCCAGATACTGATCAACGTTTGTCTTACGTCCCCAGCCAGGCCCAGGACACCCGGCAATCCAATGCGTTCATGCACCCAGGATGAGAATTAGTGGGGTTGCCTTGACACACCCACAGCTCTTCAAATTCAAAGTCGCAGACTGGCCTTCGATTGGAGAGATGGCGGGCTAGACCCGCGATGCAGGATCGGACGTGCCTGGAGATACCAGTAGTACTCCGTAGTTGCACATGGACTGACTATTCGATTTGACTGTTGCATCTATAAAAGTCGATATGAATGGATGGCCCACTCACTGGACCGCGAGTCATCTCAAGAGCGTGATACCACAGAGATAAAATGAGAGCGTCTGTGTGGAGGACTGGAGAAACTTCAGAATCAGCTGGTGGCCGGGGTACCCTGGCTGGATAATAACCGGAGCCAACGCTAATACATAATGCTTACCTTGTCCAAGACGACTGGCCATTCCGCCGACCATGTCCTTGGGACTTCTCGAAGGTTTCACATCGCACCCCAGCATCATGCAGGATCACACCTCGACGCTCGAGAAGATGAACTGGTTCGGATTGAGTTCTGCCAATCCATGCTGACGATCTACGACGGTATGGAGCGGGAGGTCAAGAGCCTCGGTCCATCCGAGTCAAGCAAGTTTCTTTCGTGGTTTGTTTGATGCAAGGCATTGTGCATTGCTGTTGATGGAGCACTTTGAGCTTCACCATTAAGAACAATCCACATCATGACCATAGATCGTTCCGGTGTACGGATACATACGTGTGATACGAGCGAAACACGGATACAGAGGCCAAAACGAAACAGCGGTTCTGCCTCAACCTTACCCTTCAAGCCTTTGGTCGTTGGTACAGTCTACAATGCTAGTACGGCCTGTCAATGTGAGTAGTCTGGTGGCCTTTCCGCCAACCTTATCAACCGACACCGCACGGTCTTGGACATGCCCTCGATGAAAGCTGCCAACCTACCAACCCACGTGGAACAAGCTTGAGATACTGTCGGGGTCGAGGCTCCGTGCGTGACTTGAATCTACTGCGATGGATTGAATGTGATTGGGATGTATGCTTCATGAGACGCTCGGTATGGATCGAGAGGTTGAATCGCCTAGCTACTACAAGTCAAACAGCCTCACTTTGCTAGACTATATAATTTGATGTTGCACCTGCAGAGGGTCCGCAATTTCGTAGCATTATGGTTGATAAACCAAACGAACGCGACGCTCGACTATGTACATATGTACCTACTAATGATGCATTAGTGTGCAGCAATCACTGAATACAGTATGTACATAAATACATACACCGATACCTCGCGCAAGAGGCAATGGTTTAGCTTGCGATGTGATGTGCATACGTACATACATACATACATACATACATACATACATACATACATGCCGTACTGTGCTGCAATGATCTGCCACAATAAAGAAGAAGTAAAATTTTCAAGGATGTGAAAAGACGGGAACAGATCCCGGTGGCATTTCTTTTCATGTGACAACTACCGACAATCGGAAGGGGG
>JAAOAS010000396.1:0-16044 GCA_013396035.1 Fusarium pseudocircinatum
AGAGTTTTAGAAGATCTTAGACTAAGTATTTTTAGTACCTCAGTTTAACGTCAGAACTCTTCTTACACCCCGAGGCTGCCCTCGATCACTATAAACCTTCTCACCTATTTGGAGTACCAGAATTACATATTCTGCCCCTCAAACAAGCTTGTTGGTCGATTTATCACAATCCCACCAAAGAACCCAGAACAGCACGCACTAAAACCCATACAGCGGTTAGTGAGTGACTGGGATCCCTGGACAGCATCACGCCAAGCCTAGTCTAACCCATCCCGTCTTGGACGAAACCGTCCACAACTCAGAAACACCTGTGGAATAGCACCTTTCCTGACCTGACCTGGTGTGATTGGACATCGGTACCTGGATCTCTCCTGCCATCTCGTGGTCACCTCAGGTACTTTCTTGGTGTTGGCAGGTGGATGACACCAACCTACACAGGGCGTACCTCCTACTGTTGTCTTCACCCAGCTTACTTAGAAAGGTAGGGCCTTTTCAGGCTGCCTCGCTATCTCTATCTCTCAACCTTAGGGTACTCCCAGTTTTTGTCGGTACCCCCTCTACACTTCTCTCCACCTTCATCATCAGAAACATCACAGTACTTCGTAATCATCAGATTTACCCTTCATCTTTCATTCGACATGGGGAAGTTGTTCGGCAGCTTGTTCCAGAAGCCAGGCGACACTGTGGGAACCGAGCCGCGTGCATCTACCTCCACCATAAGTACCAGGATGCGGGATCCTACGAGCGCCATTCGCTCATCAGGTCTCGCCCCCTCGTCCGCAGACTCCGCCGCCACCGCCAACGCCAACAGCAACGACCGTGCCTGTGACTCGAGCGCCCATGCCCACTTCGCCGCCGCCGTTGCTGATAACCCTGACTCTCCAGGGTCGCTCATCAACTCGGGCTCAAGCTCGCTGACGCAGTCGCAGTCGCCGTCGCCCCAGCCCGAGACCCCTACCACGGGCCATTTTCTGCCTGGCGCTCACGCTAACTTTGCTTCTAAATCCGTTGTTCCAGCCGCTGCCTCGGTGCTGTCGAGTACTATTACTACCGCTAAAGCTGCTGCCCCCCAACTCTCCATCGGCGACTTTGATCCTTGTATTCCCACCAACACTTCCTTCGACCTCACCAAAGAGTTCCAAATCGTTGATACCAACCTTCGCAGCAACAACCGCGACATTTTCATTCAGCCATTCGACTTTACACCTCTTGAAGACACCAAAATCACCATGACTACCGGGCCCTCCCTCGACCCTTCTATGGGCCGCCGGGACTCATTTGTCAGCGCTGGCCCTAAGCCCATATCAATGAACAATCCCAACCGTGGTGATAATGCGAACCGCAATAGAAGAGAGTCTCTTGCTGGCAGCCTTATGGGAGGTGGCATGAGCTGGGGAGGCATGTCTTTTGGTAGTTTTGTTAGAGACGAGTAAGTCACCTCACTGCATACTTTTATCCTCATCATCACTCTGTTCTTGAAACGTTGCCCTCGCTATGGCACCCTGTCCGAGCGGTCACTTCTCTGTCACGATCAGGCTTCTTTTGCTTGCTTTGAGCTCAACCTTGTTCCACTTGCTCAAAGCGGAATTGTTTATAGCATGAAACCTCAGCTTGTCAGCGACTATAATCGCTAGTGAAGACGACTGATCATGTATTGTTGCAAGCCGTTTCTAAGCTTCGGGCCCCATTCTTGCCCTGCGACAGCCCACATGCGTCAGAAATCGATCATGCCCGATTCTTCATCGCACTTGAGGTTACAATTTACTAACATCGTGGCTCTATAGTATTATGATGGCAGGCACGTCGCCTTTCGGAACTCACCAGTCTCCTTCCTTTCACTCATCTTCCTATCTCCCTAAGTTGGAGGCCAACTTCATGCGAGATTTCACCTGCTGCGGCAAGATCCTGCCTAATCTCCACGACTTGCTGCAACATTACGAGGAAGCCCACACGCAACCCAGCCCGAACACAGCCCGAAATAACGCCTTTTCTCAATTCTCTCAGTTGGGGCTGCCTAACGCCCCTCGAATGTCGATGTCTCGAGCAGGGTCGGCAGCGCCAGGCGGCAGTTCCCTTGCAACGAACCAACTTGGACAGCATAACCGCGGCCAACAGACGCCCCATGATACGCATGGAGGTTCTGCAATTGCGTCAAACCTGAATGATGAGATGGATGCTGTCGCAGATATGGAAATGGACGATGCAGTTGGCACGATGGAGATGGACGATAGTCAGCGAATGTCCCAAACGAGACAACTTTTTGGTCAGCAGCAGAGACCCGAGCTGAATATGAACACCTCTGGTCTTACACAGGGCCTACGGACCTCTCAGCCACCCACTCCCGCTGCGGCTAGCTTTGGCTTACAGAACAACCCCACAGTCTCGTCCGTCAACACACCTACTCTTACGACCCAAGGACAGGTACCACATACCCAGCAAGTCGATATGGAGGAAGACCTACCAGGTATGCCTATGGGTGGCAACACGAACGATATCGGCGATATGAGCTTTGGCGGAAACCAGAATAATAGTGATTCGAATTTTTGCATAAACGATCCTGGCAAACACCTTTTCAGCTCCACTGGTGCTTTCCCTGCTGCCAACCGTTCCATCCAGGCACAATTGCAACAGCTAGGCATTGACCAAACCCAGTTGAACGATCCACAGGCCAATAAGCTTCTTATGCAGCGTTTACAGAGCATGATGATGCCTGAAGAGCACAAGCCGTTCAAATGCCCAGTTATTGGCTGCGAGAAGGCGTACAAAAATCAGAACGGTCTGAAGTAAGTTCTGACTCATGGCGTTCGATTGTAACTCCATCCTGAATACGCTTGCTAACTTGTTTTCAGATACCACAAAACTCATGGCCATCAAACCCAACAGCTTCATGAGAATGGAGACGGTACCTTTTCTATCGTCAACCCAGAGACAAGTGCCCCTTACCCCGGAACATTGGGAATGGAGAAGGAGAAGCCTTTTAGTTGTGAAACATGCGGCAAACGATATAAAAACTTGAATGGACTGAAATACGTAGGTTTCCTCACGAAATTCTAGCTTTTAAAGTCCATTACATGCTAACATTTTCCGACAGCATAAGGCTCATTCCCTTCCCTGTAATCCTGACTTCAAGCTTCAGGCTCTTGCAGCAGGTATGAACCTGCCGGGAATAGGAGAAGATCAAATGATGCAATAGTACAGCACGATGACAAGACTTTGAGCGAGAGCGCTAAAGGAAGTGAAACTACTACATTTCCGAGCGACGCCTGGGGTTCCAAATGAATCCAGTGCAATCTGGTACGAACTGTCGACTCTTTCCGGCATACCATATTGAGCCTATATGCACCATCAGTATCTCTTTGTCGCCAATACCCGTCCTAGACACTGCATTCTGTCTTGTACCCGAATTTTCAACATCTTACTTCGGCGTTAACGATCCGTAATTAGACGGCGTCAACTAAACCACTGGGGAAAGGCACACCACTTTTCTTACTCTCCTATCCAACTGCGGGCAAAATCTCAGGGTTTGTCCCCAGTTTCTGCAACTGTTTTATCACTTAAGAAGGACATACCATGTGTTGGAAAGTCTCGTGGTTGGGTAAGCGTTAGCTGGATCTATTGATACTCGATGTCTAATTCGACTCAGACGCCTGTGCTGATTGATATGCTGGCTGGCCTGGCACGTGGAAATGGGTAATTCTTCTTCTTCTTTTCCTTGCTTTTTGGTATTATTATTAAAAGTTGATAAGGGGCCCTTAGATGTTAGGTTGGGAAAGATGGCATTTGCATAGTGCCCTGGAAATTTGGGCGGTCTTCCTTTTTGTTTTGTTGGAGACGGCGATGCATGAACACACTTGTTTTTGGCTACTACTGTTGTTCAGTTGACTCTTGTTGGTAAAGCAATTGCCATCATCTTGTGCTGACATTATATTAAAAGCGAGGATGGCTGGAGTCGGTCGAACAATGAAAAGCGAGGTTATAGACAGGACAGCTTCGCCTGCCCTTTAAGTGAATAGTATTGTTTTTGAGATTCCAGCACCAAATTTAAGATGTGATCGAGTACTGACTTAGTAGAAGAAATCAAGAACATGCTGATGCTGCTAGTCGATGGTTCTATTTGCTATTTGCTGCAATAGTGCCTTGACCAGACGAGTGATTGATTCCTTTCTCGAACATCAGCATCACGGCCTATATTGACATAAGAACTATCAACCGGTTGAACTCGTCAGACGTACTTAGTGGACACCGAAAGGTTGCCACGCTTGATTTCTGGAAGAGGTGAGGGCCCGGTAGACAAATCTATGAGTCGAGATCGGACAGAGTAAACAGGGCCAAGGGGTATCGTGTATTTGACATATCTATCTGATTTTACAAGACCATAGGCTCATAACTTAGTAGTTCGCTGTGCAGATACAAAACGCCTCGCAATGCGTAACAAGCCAACTTGAACAAAGAGTAGGAAGCAACAGTCGTTTACGTCCCAATGGAGAGAAGCTCTATAATATGGGCATTGCACAATGCAGATGCATTATATGCGGCCCTATACTTAGGAAACATTTCCCGAAGTGCCACTATGTTTCTTACCGGCCATCCTGCAGCCGAATGCGAAGCAGAAAGGTCGGTGGGCTTGATGTAGGTAATGAAAGCAGGACCGGAAAGAGGGCAGGTGCCTTCTGGCATCGAGCAAATCGGTAACTTTGCGAGTATGAAGAAGTTGCCGAGATTCGCATGGTACAAAATAAGAATCTGTGGGCCAGCCACCAAGATAACAGCAATTGTACATGTTAACTACTTCATGTCATCTCCATGCCATCGTCGTCATCGGCTTCAGACTCGATCATGTGGGTTTGGTTACTGCTTATGCTCCCCTTACGAGCATCGTGTCCCATGTTATCGTTCATGCCACCCCATTCGAGTTCTTCTCCGCCGATGATACGTCCTTCCATGTCGATTTCTTGCGAAAGCTCGACGAGTGCAGTGCGCGGCAAACGAAGGAAGCCCTGGGTCCGGACGATACGTCCCCAGTGGGTCATACAGAATCCTGCGGCACGCTTGCGCAACCACTCTTCATTAGCGAGCCCTGCACAGTACCATATGATACAAGCATGGTCGACGTCGAGTTCTTTGGCAAGTCTGTTGACACAGAGCAGGCGAAGATGAGGGATATTGTAGATGTTGGACATTACCAGAAGGCCAGCCACATCAGAGAGCGCCGTGGTTGCGTCACTATCGTTGTCCGAGGTACCACGGATGCTATCTGTGTATAGATAGTAGAGGAAGGCCTTGACTACACTGTAAGGCTCGGGGATGTGCATCTTTTTTGTGTGAAACTCTGCCATCTGGGCGTTGTAAAGACGCGCAAAATGTGGCCAACGCGCTTGAAGAATGAGCTTGTGAACATGAATAGGTTGTGATGTCGGCGCGTCTGCTGAAAGCCAGCTCTCATTCCGCGGTGTTGTCTCATCATTTCGAATCAGACCAGAGCTCAGAGCCTCATCGTCATCGTAATCACCAGCCAGCGCAGTAACGACAAAATCAGTTCCGCTGCCTGTCTCAGGTGGCTGGTTGAAGAGCTTTGCTAGATCTGAACCTAACCCTTTAGAAGGTTGATCCACGGCTCTTGTCATAGCAGATGGCCTTGACTCTACTCTTGGTTCTGGTGTCAAATTATCGCCCAGGAAGCCATATCGTCGCAGGTCAATTTCCATAATATCACTGTCAAATAATGTCAGCCACAGCATCAAGTTTTGAGACAAACCCGGCCTTACCTAAGATATTCTTCATAGCCATTGGGCCCTATGTCGCCCGGAGCAGGGTCAGTTGGACATCCTAGTAACCAGGATTTGGTGCCATCCTCATTCATACAGCAGTAATGCCACCTGAAACCCGCTTTGAAGATCTCCCGCCCTCCAGCAAGCTTCGTCCAGCGAAGCATGCCAAGGTCCAGGGCTGATAAAGAACATTCTCTTGATGTAAGAGTCGCCGCAGGTGTGACAAAATCGAGAAGAGTACCCGAAGAGTAGGCATGAAAGTGAAGACCAGAGCCCTGAGAGGGAATTGAGGGACCAGACATGAATTTGAGAGCAGATATAGACCCCGGGGCCACAGGTGCGTATGTCTTCATTTGAATTGAAGGTGGGTTGACTTGAGCTGTGCGAGAGTTGGCGGCGTAGCCAGAAGCCCCTACAACAGGAGCCTGGGCCATGGTGTATGGAGGTCGGGGAGAGCTACTAGCTCGAGTAGACAGTGAACCTCGATCGAAGATACCTATTTGAGGTCGAGAATCAAATTGCGGATTTCCTTTCAGATCTAACCACCACAGATCGCTGATCTTGTCCATGTCCTCGCTCAGACCTCCAAAAACCCAGACTCGGTCGCCCCAGATATAAGCAGAGTGGTCGAAACGACCAACAAAGCGCCAAGACTTGGACCAGGTAAAAGTCTTCAAATCGAGGTAACAAATGTCATCCAACACATAGTTGTTCTGGCCAGTTATGCCACCAATGATGAAGAGCTTGTCCTCATGTAAGACAGCAGCATGTCTCGCTCTACCTTTCGGGATCGGGCCTGAGACTTGTGGCTGAGTCCAGTGGGCAGTCTTGAGGTCAAAGACAATAAGGTCCGAGAGGTATGTTCGATGTTCGTTTTCGCCGCCAAAGACTAAGAGTTTGTTTCCCTGATACAAGGTCGCGGTGTGTCCTGGACAATGTTAGCAGCTGTAGTGCGGTGGTTTCCTGCGTGGCTTACCCATCCGAACTCCTGGAATATCACCATAGTTGTCGACAAGACTCCATTGATGGCTGACGAGGTCCAGCCTCAGCACGTGATTATAAACCTCATCGGTATATTGGTCGAATCCTCCAAAAGCATATATTTGATTATTCCCACAATACGTCACTGAAGCATTTACTAGGCAAGCGGGTCTCTGGCCTAGCGTGCGGGTGACTTTGGGTCGGTATCCATCGGCGACGCTGCGACCCTTTGCAGGGGAATTTGGCATGATGTAGGTATTGTTAGACGACGAAGTGGCCGAAGGCGGCGTCGGCGCCGATTGCAGCGAATTCGAGGTCGACGAAGTCTGGCTGACAGCACCCAAGGCTTGTGTTGTTCCGACGACAGGGGTAGGCCCGCCAAAGATAGATTGTCCGGGGGTTGAAGGTTGAGCCATGGCTTAAATTGTAAATTCGACGAGCGATCAGTGGCGTTGGCTGAACATTCCACAACGTTGTGCTGCCGTTGAAACTGGATGGTCGGAGAAAAAGAGGGACAAAGGCTGAGCACAAGAAGCGAGTACAAACAATGAACAAAGTCACGTTCTCGTGGTTGAGCCGTCTGTCGGGTCGGTGAAGAAAGTGGATGTAAGGGTGGATGGTGTTAAATGCGGCCGGTGATGCAATAGACAAAGAGAAAATGTCCCCCCTGCCCTTTTGAAGCCGCGTCTGCTAAGAGAAATTTGGTTCATCGCGCCAGGCAAGGATAAGGCTGATGAGGCGCGATGTTTGCGAAATCTAATTGGCTCGTCTACGTTGGCAGGGTCGCGGAACGGGAGCAACTCAAGTCCGAGTACATGTTTAGTGGTTGCCCGGCCAGAAGCTCAGAGGGGCATAAGTAAATAAAAGGTAACTGTCATGAGCTCCAGCTTGTGAATGATTCTCCCTTCATGATCACCATCTACAACTCGCTCCCCTCCTCAATCACTTTGATTCTTCGCTATAGCCCAGTGCTCTTCTGTCAACCCCTCTTCAAACGCTTATTACAAGAAATATCAAAGCTTGCTAGATCCTATTGCCAAGGCTATTTGATCGCCCCCCAACTTCGTTATATCTTTGTGAAGACAGCCTCGATTTTTATCGATCATTGATCTCGGAACAGGTATACTAATTACTAGGAGCCCTTCATTGGACGTCATTCGATAGCATCAAGGCTCGATATACTGTCCAGCTGTGGTCACTCGTCGAGAGCTCCACTTACACGCTCTTCGACTATCTCTACCTAGTTTGACACACAGGTCATCATATCACAAAATTCACAATGGCTTCTGTAGCATTGTCGACGCCTGTAAAGTCCCATAAGGGACTTTTCTCAGCGCGCACCGCTGGTGGGCGCATGCCTTTGACTCCCTCTCCCCGCCAACAGTCATCCACCACGAACGTCCCCGTCAACCTGAACTCTTCCCCATTTACCCCCGAAAGACAGTCTAGCAACGAGTTTAGACCATCCGGGCGCTCTACATATGGCGGCAACCTCATGTCTCACCTTGCTCGATCCACTACAAAGTCCTCTCACCGTGACTCCCCCAAGTCCAACATCGCCCGTGGAGTTCAGACTCCTCGGAAGGCTCTTGAGCTTGGCGTCTCTGATTTTACTCTCACTGGCACTGGCAACACCACCAAGACCCCTTCAAGCACAAAGTCCAAGAAGAGCCTCCGCTCCAAGACTGCTAAGACTACTCTGAACTATGGTGGCGACCGATTTATCCCCAACCGTGGCGCAAGCTCTGCCATTTCCAACGCTGGTTCTGGCAAGCTCGATCTCGCTGACAGGCAACGCCCAAAGAGTAGAAGCTCCGAGAGCTCTACTGTCTTATCTACTGCTGCTGACGAAGCCCTGGCTGCTCTCGAGAGCCTCAACATTAACGATGATGAGCCTGACAACTATTCTCGACCCTCCCCCAACACCGTGGCTTACCAAGATTCTCTTGCCAACGCCTGTGGTGTCAGCCTAAACACTCGCATCCTCGAGTTCAAGCCTGCTGCCCCGGAGTCTTCCAAGCCAATTGACCTACGACAACAGTATAACCGCCCCCTCAAGTCTACTACTTCTAGCTCGGCCCAGCTCCGCCGCCGCATTGCTACTGCCCCTGAGCGTGTCCTTGATGCTCCTGGCCTCGTGGACGACTACTACCTCAACCTTCTCGACTGGAGCTCTGGTAACCAGGTTGCTATCGGTCTTGAGCGCAATGTCTACGTCTGGTCTGCCGATGAAGGTAGCGTTAGCTGTCTCCTTGAGACCACTCCTGACACATATGTCAGCAGCGTCAAGTGGTCTGGTGATGGCGCCTATGTCAGTGTTGGTATGGGAACCGGCGAGGTCCAGATCTGGGACGTTGCAGAGGGCCAGAAGATTCGAAGCATGTTCGGCCATGATACACGTGTTGGTGTCATGGGATGGAACAAGCACCTTCTCTCTACTGGTGCTCGTAGCGGTCTTGTCTACAACCACGATGTTCGCATTGCCGAGCACAAAGTTGCTGAGCTCGTCTCCCATACATCCGAGGTTTGCGGCCTTGAGTGGCGCTCTGATGGCGCACAGCTCGCTACTGGCGGCAACGACAACCTCGTCTCCATCTGGGATGCCCGATCTCTATCCGTTCCTAAGTTCACCAAGACCAACCACAAGGCTGCTGTTAAGGCCCTCTCTTGGTGCCCTTGGAACATGAACCTCCTCGCTACTGGTGGCGGCTCTTACGATCGTCACATTCACTTCTGGAATTCCACCTCGGGTGCTCGCGTCAACAGCATCGACACCGGTTCTCAAGTTACTTCTCTTCGCTGGAGTCCCCACCACCGCGAGATCGTCAGCTCAAGCGGTTTCCCTGACAACTCTCTCAGCATCTGGAGCTACCCCACCCTTGTCCGTACTGTTGAGATCCCCGCCCACGAGAGCCGAGTCCTCCACAGCTGCCTGAGCCCTGACGGCCAGATGCTTGCGACAGCTGGTAAGTCCACACGCTCAAACGTTGACTAGCATTATGCTAACAACCCCCCCTAGCTGCTGACGAGAGTCTCAAGTTCTGGAAGATCTTTGAGAAGAAGGCTGGTGCCACCGCCGGCATTGGTGCCTCTGGTGCGTCGAGCAAAGCCTCCATGGCGAAGCAGATGACCATCCGATAAGTGCCAGTATCCACTGAATCACGGTAGGTATGACCTTTCACTAGTATCTGGGTCTCTGCATTTGAAGCACGGAGTTGGGGTGTCCCGCCTGCCCTTCTGCTCGTGGTATGAAAGTGCTTCTCCACGCAGAGACGAACGAAACGGAATGGTCATGAAATTACGATAGACGCATCATTGCATCACAACGTTCTTGGAAGTTCTGAGTATGAAGTCACCTTGATGGTGGACTTCCTGTATTAGTTATTAGGGGTGTTTGGGATCTGCTTTTATGCATAGTGATCGGATAGGAATTGGAATTAGAATGAAATCAAAATGAAATTGAGATGCCATGAGCATTATTTAAATTCGTTGAACGTCAGATACTCTTCTGACTGTCGTTGTACTGCAAGGCCAATTTGATCATGTGATAAGTAAGTACCTCGGCGCTCACTATAGCTGGATGTCTTACTATTAACGCGCTCCACGTTGTTAGGCCATGTTTATGCGAGTTCCATCTATAAGGTACCTTACCTTACTGGTAGCTTCAACCCTAGGTAGTCCCGTCAAGTCATTAGGTAAGGAATAAGTCATCATTGACCAAGTCAATCCTTCTCTCTTACAGTTGTCTTAACCAGTACCGAGAGACCTCGTTGCTTTTCTTGTTACAGCACCTTCAAAGTCTCTCCTTCTTACTAGCTGGATAATATGTGCCGTCGAGATTCTTCCAAATTCTCACTAGGCACTGGCTGGCTGCAAAATGGTAGATTATGGTTACGGCAACTTTCCAGATATGTGGGAGTAGGTGAGTGATTTCTTTCTTTTTGCTCACGAGAATCATCTTGTAATCTCTATCGTATTGGCAACCATTGAGAACTATCGTAGCCGTGCGGTTTTTATTTCCAAGTCTGTATGTTTTCAAGCATCTTTGTGCTTTATCTCTATATTTCCATATAATGAGACGCTTCATACACCACCTTTGGCTTGTCCCAAGGGGCATTACAGTACGGACAGCTCACACGGGCAGGTCCATGCTGTAGCTTGTTCAAACAAGTATACCTTACCCAAAATAGTGAGATGGAAGATGTCAAACAAGGATCCGCCAGCAAGCGTGTCCCTCAAATAGGGTCCAAGCGGCACGTCTGGGATCAAAAGCACCTACGCATTTACCAGTTTACCGCTATAGGTACTGTATTCTTCAGTACTTTTGACGAGGGCGTACTCGTAGTCACATCTGGCCAAACAGTTCTACCCACGTTGTCACAAATTAATCAAGCATAAAGGCTGGCAGCGAAGAAAAGCCATACGCTCTGCTGAATGTAAAAACGCAGAAGCAGTAATCTATAGACATTTTCTTATCTCAAATCAAGTAGTGAAAGAATCAAAGTGCTAAGGAACATCTGCTTGAGTGTCAGACGAAAGAGGCATGGCAGCTTCGAACAACTTCTGGGTCATATTGGAGTGACTGCACATAGAACGGACTGCTCTGTAGCTGGGTCTTCTGTTGAGTTGAGTCTCGCATTTGCTGGTAGCTCAAGATGGCATGAACTCAATGCCATCAGACACTGTTATTCATCCTTGAGCTGGTGTACTTCTTAGTCATGTCAGCTGATATGAATTATCTCCAGCTTGATAATGTCAAGTACTACAGGAGCTCCGTTATAGTGTGAGATGATGGATAACATATGTTTACGATGAAATGCAACTAGCCCCTGGAGTTTCTTTGTCACCATATTATATGTTGATGATAAGTTTGAGGACTACTATCGTTAGGCCTAGAACGTGTATAATTCATGAAATGATTCTACAATTCGTCTTTTGACCCTTGAGGCCTGGAAGATAGATGGGTGGCCAAGGGTTTACAAGTGCCTCCGCCAGGTCGGTCTTATACTACGGCTCACGTAGCGAGCCCCCCTGCTAAGCTCTTCTTTGTTCGCCCCGATGGACGTCATGCAGATCGAAGGGTTGTGTTACCCGAGCAAGGGCTGCCAAACTCCGTGAACACTGCCGAGGATTAGCACATGCCTCTGGTTCCATCGAGAAAAAGGTCGTAAAAGGAAATAGTAACTACCGGATGAAGAAAGAATTTGACATGTCTCACTCTGTAAGAATGTGAAGAGAAAAACGACAAAAGATCCTGCCAGGGACAGCAGAGTCACATTTTAACCACAGCAGAAGTAGAGCAACAGAACCCACTTTTCAGAAAAGTATTTTACAGTCTTGTAGCGGAGAGAATTTCAATAAGAGTATCATATAGTGTGCTGAACCAGTTTCATTCTGAGTTGATTTTGTGGATGATGTTTATCGGGCGCTTATACAATCGACACTGTATTAAGAACGAATTTCGGCGTGGGACATACAGTGTTCAAATACACATTAACTGTGTGTTGGTCCTTCTGGTAGTGTCGCTCACATTTGGTCGAAATTCGCCAAGCTAGGTACCTCAAAGCAATGTACCCTCTACCTGAATCAAGGTATAAGATACATACCTCCATTGCTTGGCGGGGCAAATTGCATGGTACAAACGCCAAGCTGTTTTATTACCAACCTCAGCGCGTCAAATCAAAGATAAGGTAAGACAAAGAGCCTTTGAAAAGTTTAGTTTCCCTTAAGTATCTCTACCTCTCCCTTACCTCACCAAAGAAAGAGGAGAGAGACAACTCTCTTTGCAACATCTCGACACCCTTTTTCTCTGTTCCTTTCGACGCTCAACTCGGTACGGGCCCATATTTCTACCATGCTCATCCGCAGTCGAGGTCTCGTTTTAGTTTGCGGCCTGTCGACAGTGATCCTCTTCTGCTATTGGGCTGGTAGGACCCCTGAATACGTTGGACCCCGATATGGACACGGCCCTTACAACCACAACCAGAAGCACGGCTGGCCCGTAAAGACTTCGCTGTGGAGGCAAGACCAGGATGACAACTATTACTGGAACACCGTCAAAGTCAACTATCCTCACCCCGCCTTCCAATCACTACCCACTTCTCCTCCTGTCACCTATCCCAAGGTCCAAGCCACGTTCCCTGAATTCTCCATTAGTACTGCTGAACTGCGACGCGAGCGTCAACAAGCTGTCAAAGCGACCTTCACAAGATGTTGGAATTCTTACAGAAAGCATGCCTGGATGGCAGACGAGCTCAGTCCCGTCTCCGCTGGCCAGGCAAATCCATTCGGCGGCTGGGCCGCTACTCTCGTTGACTCCCTTGATACCCTTTGGATCATGGATATGCACCAAGAATTCTACGAAGCCGTGGATGCAGCCGACAAGATTGACTTCACAGCCACAGATCTCAAGGAAGTCAATATCTTTGAGACTACTATCCGTTATCTCGGTGGCTTTCTCGCCGCCTTTGAGCTTAGTGAGGATATGCGTTTGCTTCGTAAGGCAGTTCAGGTTGGTGAAATGATTTACAAGGCTTTTGATACACCCAACCACATGCCTGTCTTACGTTGGAATTTTCACGCTGCCGGCGAGGGCAAAAATCAGATTGCCGGCGCCGGTGTCCTCGTTGCAGAGATTGGAAGCTTGTGTATCGAGCTTACACGCCTGTCGCAACTCACGGGAGATGCCAAGTGGTTTGACGCCTCACAGACTATCATGGATCTCCTGGCGGCACAGCAAGATTCGACCATGCTCCCTGGACAGTGGCCTCTGATTGTGGATGCAAAGAGCCAGATCTTCAACCAAGGATCCGTTTTCACCCTCGGTGCAATGGCCGACAGCGTTTACGAATACCTGCCCAAGATGGCTGCACTAACAGGTGGACAACTGCCTGTTTATCAAACCATGTATGAGAAGGCCGTGGACGCAGCATTAGAACACAATTTGTTTCGACCGATGACGCCTGAGAACAAAGATATTCTCATATCTGGACAAGTTCATGCCAAAGACAAAGGCGGAAAGATACAGTTGGAACTTGAGAGCCAGGGGCAGCATCTAGTCTGTTTTCTTGGAGGCATGCTGGCATTAGGTGGACGACTCTTCAACCGCCAGCAGGACGTTGACACTGCAGTCAAACTTACCAATGGCTGCATCTACACCTATGAAGCATTTCCTCATGGCATCATGCCTGAGACCTTCTACATGGTTCCCTGTGACTCCAAGGAGCATTGCCCATGGGACGAAAAGCTGTGGAAAGAAGGTGTCCTTAAACAGGCAAAGATCAAGGAAGGCGAGACAGCACAGGCGGATGCTATTATCAAAGACGAGCATCTTCCCGGAGGGTTTACTCGTATCCCCGATCGCCGATATATCCTGCGCCCAGAAGCCATTGAGAGTGTTTTCATGATGTATCGGGTCACCGGCGAGAACGAGTATACCGAGCACGCCTGGACTATGTTCAAATCGATTGAAGAAGTGACTAAGACAGAGCTGGCCAATACAGCTGTGTGGGATATTACTGTTACAGAGGAGAATCCCCGCGCTGTGGACTCGATGGAGTCTTTCTGGATGGGTGAAACCCTCAAGTACTTTTATCTCATTTTCAGTGACCCGGAGCTGATCAGCCTGGACGAATATGTATTTAACACTGAGGCACACCCACTGAGACGACTGGTGGCATGATGGACGGCGATGTCAGATACATACACAACATATAAATGAGTATGAAAAACAGATGAATGATCTATCAAGTAAGGGAGCGATAGGGAGTAGTTATGTTTCCAAAGATGGAGAAAATAGTGAATACAAGGCCGGGTGAATGGTGCCTGTTACATGGCACTCCTGATATCTCGCTGAGGTTTGCGTTTGAAGCCAAAGATCACTGAGGATGTAGCTGGATTGAAGGAGACATAAAACAATTATCCAGAAGTGAAAGAAATCTTAATCCAGCTTCAGTGTATTGAAGCCTAAACTTAGTATTGATTTTTACATCCCAGTTGTTCCAATTCACTTCCTTTCCGAGGCCTACCTATGAATTCGATATCATCTGAGCTGTGACAATGATAGAGAGATGGGTCGCAGTGAGGTATTTTGTTGGGATGACTGCCGCCTATAAGGTTTAGCTTTAGGCTGCGAACACAGGTGATCAATGAGAACACGATCTTCCCCCCTCGATAAAAGCTTCTACCCAGAAGCTCGCACAATGACCGATAAATCTGTGAGGTACCTATTTAGGTTACATTCATTCTCAATCAGCCCTGTGAGCGGAGCCTCTCACTGGACTGGAAAGCCCAGTGGCCGCTGGGGTTAGGATTTGAGTGCTGAGTCAGCCTAAGGTAGCTAGCAGTTAATGAAACAGAAATCTCCCAGAGGCTACCAACTCTCCCCACTGCACATCACATCACAAAGCCGCACAACACCCCAACCTGGCACAAGGCCCTCTTCGGTATTTTGCATCCGTGTGACGCAGTAAATTAATTGATATTGATTTGTCTCTTGCTTCTCCTGATATTTCGTTGGAAGCATCTTTGCTTCGCATTGCAGTTGAAATCAATTCTTTCATCGTTTAAGGGCCTCCCCTAGCTAGGCGCATCGCATCGCCGTGGCTAAGTGCCGAATTTGCATCTATCGACATCAAGCGCATTTCTCAAAGCACCTCAGCAACAACATTCGCACTACAATATCTCTTCCTCAGTAGGCCCCTTTCAGGTCTCTTCTGAAGAACAGGATTGCGCTGCTTATAGCGAGCTGCACCTTGCGTTCGCCAGAGCCAAAGTCATCCGTGTATAAAGAACTGCCATCGGGGCACACCTGCTTAACGACGCCATCTCAGCGACTCAACAATTGAGGATCCACCTCTTCTCATATCCTAATCAAACCCACCGACCGGACTACGTTCATAAAATCATGTCAAACCCGGCCGTTGGAAACGTCTACCAAGCTATCATTGACGAGGTCGTCAATAGTTCGCGAGTTGATTTCGAGGAGAGCGGCGTTGAAGAATCAGTGCTAGAGGAGCTGCGACAGGTAAGAAATATACTTTTCGTCCAGTTTTATGTTTTGCCTGCAATTCTCGTTGATTCTCGGGAATCGCGAAAGAATGGGCGAGATAAGCCTATGCCATCAACAAAGACGAGTGTCGATTTGTTTCAACTCCGCACACTATCATATTCCAGGAATATGGCGTGACCGCAGACAGCAGGTTCTGTCAAGTAGCAGCACTCTCTTTCGAGATGACCTCTAGAGCTGAAGATCGACTTCTGGTCGAAGCGGAGCGCATCGCAGGCAGCATTGCGA
>JAAOAS010000397.1:0-24272 GCA_013396035.1 Fusarium pseudocircinatum
CTCCCCCTTCTGGGCCCCCTCCCGGAACAGGTGGGAGCTACGGTTCGGTATGTGGCATAGATGCCGAGATATTCAGCTCGCATTGTACAAGATATCTTCCTCTTGGGGATATGCTAACATTTGCAGGTTCCCCCTCCACCAGGCCTCTGATTCTTGATTGGGTCACCCATCACCAAAGGGGAGCCACAAAATTACAGATCTTGACAGAAACGCATGCCGCTGGATATGGAATTCCATGGCTATGTACGTGAACGCTCCAGTTTACATTGCAGAAAGAAAGAGTGTTGATTTAGGTCTCGTATGCGATTACGAGCTATTTGAGTAGGAATTCACATCGAACCATCTTTGTATGGATGTGATTAAGAAATAGCAGCATTGCTTTCCAGTAGGTCGCAAAGTTGGTTTTTAGGAATGACATGTTGCAGGTCGAAGTACATTACACTCGCAGTGAAGAAGGTGACGTTTCTTATTAAAGTATATTTACTATCTGACAGACCAGGGACATAGCGTTTCTAATGGCTCTAGCTTGTAGAAGTTGTAGATACTAATATGCAGCGTAAGAATTAGTCATTAGTTCTTATATTGGCAAGTTTATACTCTGAAGCTGATGAATTCTGAGATCTCGCATGTGGTTCGGCATGATGCAAGGCATTGCGAGTGACTGCCCGATGAGGGGCCGTCTCCTTATCGATAAGAGATAAGAGAACCAACATCCATCCTCGTCGCATCGCATGAATCCTTGACATCTACGTTAGACATACTACCTACACACAACTACTAAATACACTTGATTATCACGATTACATTACACTGTAACAATTGCTCCGAGAATAAAATGGCAAGATGAGCCATCAGCGATATCCATCCCACGATCCAGTCAAGGAGCCCCATTCTATCTCGCTCAAAGTGCTTCGGTGAGCTACCTAGCGATATGACTCTAGGTCCATTTGGCTCCGAGCTTTACCTAGGTAGCTAACGTACAATCAACTCCAAGACTGTCGCGTCCGTCGCTCGTTACTCAATACCCGATCGATCCGCCCTCCTCAGTAGGCGCATCCATCAAGTCATCCCCGATCCCCGCTTCGCTCGCGTACCATTCCGAAGCTGCCTCCAACCCATCGCCTTTCCTTCTCAGTCCCGCCGTCAACCTTCCAGTATCTTTTGGCTCAGCATATGTGGGCGAGACTTTTAGCTGCACTCTTTGCGCGAACAATGAACTACCAATAGATGCTGCCAAAAATATACGCGATGTGCGCATCGAAGCAGAAATGAAGACACCTGGTATGGGTGCTGTTCAGCGCCTTGAGCTTGGCCCCTCAAATGGCCAACCTGAAGTTGATCTTGAGTCCGGAGGTACCTTGCAGAAAGTGATCTCGTTCGATCTTAAGGAGGAGGGTAACCACGTGCTTGCGGTAACAGTGAGCTACTACGAGGCGACAGAGACAAGTGGACGAACAAGAACTTTTCGAAAGCTCTACCAGTTTATCTGCAAAGCTTCACTCATCGTGCGGACCAAGGTGGGCCCCCTGAACTCCAACAACACTCAAGATTACGGGCGATGGGTGCTCGAGGCACAGCTGGAGAACTGTAGTGAAGACGTGGTGCAGCTGGAGAAGGTGGTACTAGATACGGAGCCTGGATTGCGGTATCGAGACTGTAACTGGGAGGCGAGCGGGAGTGAGAAGCCGGTGCTGCATCCAGGTGAAGTGGAGCAGGTTTGCTTCGTGGTTGCGGAGGACGGCACCGAGTCGGGTGTGGAGGTGACACCGGACGGGAGGATCATCTTTGGATCCTTGGGAATTGGATGGAGAGGTGAGATGGGAAACAGAGGATATCTGGCTACTGGGAAATTGGGCACAAGACGAGCCGCAGCACGCTGAAGAGAACCCCTCAAAACGACGGATGAATGATACCCGCAGCATTCAGTTGCTAATGGAGAGGACGCTATGACTCCTCCACACGACATTTTGTGATGATCTTCCTGTCTATCCCCCAGTCCGCAAAGTTCGATAGTCTATGGATGTCCAGGGCCCAGGGCTGAACAGAGTGCTCCTAAGCCGATCTCGCTTGTGAGCCGTGTCTTAAACCTTATCTAAAGGCTTTGACACACCAGGTGCCATACAAGCATTTGTCTAAGACCCGGGAGCTAATGGGAAAGGCCATTGTTCATCACCAAGACATTCTGCTTCTTGTTCTTACTAGTGTTTCTGATTTGAGTGATTGACGGCAGGGGGCTTCATCACATCCAATTGCCGATTACGTTTTGCTATTACAGGAGCACGAAAAGGAGTCGCTGAGTGGCCATGAATGTCGCCAGTATGACTATTTCATGCTTGAACCGTCATTGACTTCACAGCAAGATCCATCCTTGTCCGGCAACTCAATATGAGCTGCATGATTCCATGAGACAAAGCTGTGACAGTTTTTGTATCCGCAAGATTCTGCGTATTGTAACTTGTTACAGGGGTTGAAAAGTATGTCACTCCAGAAATGATTAGTAGTGATAGTAATGGCACTGACTACATACTTGTTGGAAGAGTCACCCCCAGTACTTGAAATAATATAAGGTGAGTGTTCCATGAGGGTTTGACGAATGGTGGTTTGTATGCAGGATCGAGCAACAGAGCTGATATCATATTACATTGTTGTAATGTGGAAAATCGAACTGAAGAGACTAGATCGAAATTCCGAAGGCGATGGCCGTATTCTAAGTGATACCTAAATTGTTCGGTCTGTTTTAGGCAGTGTATGTGTACGGGAATCTTGAGTAGTTGACTCATAAGTATAGTCTGTCGGCTCAGACTTTATTTCAAATCAGATTTTCAGAGACGTACCCGGCTCATCCTCGAGCCACTTTGTTTCAAGCTCGAAAGATTCTCCTCAGAAGCAAAGAACCCCCCCGGGGACTAGGATAAGGAGGCCATGTCGATCGACCGGGATGAGCGAATATCAATCGAAACAACGCAGCACACTAAGATCGATGATAGCCGCGTTGTAGCACTTGTTATCGTGGATGGGGGACCAATGGCCAGGTACGTAACACACGGCCCAACGTGGAGAGGGACCTGAAACAGACGACGCCGTCGAGGTGTAAGTGTTGTGGGCGGATGGGATGGCGCCATTAGTCTGATTGCGACGGCCATGCGCTCAGGCCTAGCTTGGTTGTTCGGCACTTTACCTGACACTCATCATGCAGACCGATGAAGGACGAGTGTTCCGAGAGATGAACAAGGACGAAGCAACGCATTTCTGCGAGCTTGGAAATTCCAAGCCCAATTGGAGACCCCTAGTGTCAGGTCGTGGTCCAAAGGAGAGCTGAAAGACTATGCGAGCAGTTGAAGGGAGCACAAGTCGTTCTGTATCCGTGACTCAGTGAATACTGATCAAGAAAATATAGCTCGGTTTGCGTGGAAACATGACGAACTGCTTGAAGGGGTCGTCAGATATGGCTGGCTAAATTACATGACAAGGTGAGTTGTCATGTGTCAAAAGATTGAGTTTGTATTAAGTTCGGCTCATGACTTGCTAAAGATAGCAATGGAGTAGGCCATCATATATGATCAACTTGAGCTGGCCCGATGACTGTCAGATTTATATGAGTCCTGTAGTAGCAAACATGCCGTATCCATGGAAGTTTAGATTTGAGTGTGGCTACCTAATCAGACAGTGTCTGAACGTTTATCCCAGGACTTGCCGACTCGGGAGAGAAGTGCCAGGGCTGAGTGGGCCCCCAGTCTAAGTTTCTTCATATTGATTATGACTCTTTCTTGATTTCCTGTCTTGTCGATGGTGACTTGAATAAGGCTCTTGGATTGGCCAACGCAGGGCCCATGTACACATACATACGGATACTGTACATACATACAAACAAAGATGGAGTGGAGGGTGGATGCGGGATGTTTAAAGCGTGTCTGCTTCGCGTATTAGTGTGTTTACTACGGAGGCATTCCTCGCGTGTCGAGTGTCGTCTATCACCGTCAATGCTCCGTACCTGCATCACAACGTGGCTCGTGCTTTCGTATTCCATGAGATGCGTCAGGGGCATTTGTCGTTGGCCCTGACTTTGACCTATGCTAGGAGGCTTTACTTGGCCACTGCCCCTAGACTATTGACGCTGGTGCCAAATTTGGTAACGCCTCAAAAGTCAATTACTAAGCCCCGAATCGAATATTCATTGGGAAGTATCACTGAGCTTGAGCCTCTCAATGAGCTTGTAAAAGGAAGAAGAAAGGGGGGTTGAAAGAAAGACTCGCGTTTAATTGAACAGGAGTTGCAAATATTAATAAGGAAGCACATCGTCCAATCACGACCTTGCCTCAAGGACGGCGTCAAATTCTGTAAATGGCAAGAGTCGTCCATTTCCATCAACAAGATCTACAGGGTTTTGTCAATTTTGGGATTCGAGATGGGCAACCACCAGCGTCTGACCTGCCTCCCTTGTACAACTCGACCGTCGATCGGGAGGAACGATGTCAGGGCAAGCCTTGAAATCTAAGGTAGGTACGGAGTACGTACGTACGCACGCAGCGAGCAGGTTGAAAAATGTCCGTTTAACTTAGTTCTTGCATTGTTTTTCAGCTCCCATTACAGCAAACATTGTGGAGAGACGCTAACTATCACAGACGGCGTCTGAACTACAGAGTACACCCACACATAATAGCGTCAAGTTCCGATTAAATAAGTCGGATGGAGACACAACTGACGTAGGCGGCCAAATAACAACTGCCCTGCATTCATGGTAGAATCCACGAAAAAAAGGCAATGCCCCTCATGACATCCAATCTCAAGGAGGCAATCAAGCCAAGGGTCATAAATTGAATGATAAGTATAAATCACAAATACAAACAGACAAGGCAAAGTAAAGAAAGATCAAAGTCGTCTTGAGTCCCCGCCAAACATCGATCTTGATGTGAAGCGTTTCCGACACACCCTCCACACATTGTCCCCGCGAAAACGGTGAGGACGGGACAGTGGTCGGTAATAAACGAGGACAAGACACTGAGACTCCAACCGGGGCTTTGTTCTTTTCTTACTTATTTGGGCTTCATGGTTTCACATCCTTCTCTCCTCGATTGCTCATTGATTTATCACGGTGTGCTCCAGAGAATAGGCACAAAGCACTTTATCCAACACCCGTACAGCCGTTACGCAACCCGTGGCTGACTTCGGCCTGGGCGACACAAATGGGGGATCTCGCACTTTGATGGGGACTGAACACCGGCCTAGACAGACTCACACTCAACCCAAGACTATCCCTGACCGTGTCCCGGTTCTGTAGGACATAGGATTTTGTCTCACGCTCTCCGCCAGGTTGCTCGTGCCGCTCAGTAACATGCTGTTCTGTACCCAGGTAGGCAGTGAACTGTATGTAGGTATCTGTACGGCAGGCACCCTTAAGAGGCCATCCATCATTTCAAAACGACAGCACATCAGGCTGTTGCTGCGCTGACAGTTCGGTTTGACTGATATCAGGCACAAAGGGGGAGATCACAGAATAGGACAACTCATCAGACGCCATCGGTGATGAGTGCCGTTTTCCACCTGTCCACTGCATCAAGCATGCAGACGGATACTGATCCCGCATACATACGCAGGCACGCCCAACGATACGGAGTACATACATATTGTTGACGCCTCATATCGTATGTATGCAGTGTTGCACCCGCAGCGTGGCCGCCCCGTCGGGACCGTTACTTTTGCGATAGAATTTATTTTTAAGTTGGGACTGTTGTTTCCTTTGTATGTCCAGAAGGCAGACCTGAACCCCATGGCCGATAATAAGCACTCCAACCAACATCCATCACCACCATCACTTAGGATGTTGGCTCGCTCAGCTACGGATAATGTGGCACCCCATTCCTTAGCTGATGGAGCAAAGACGGCGACTAAGTGGGTATTGTTATGGGAGCGGGAGGGACACCCATGAAGCTGGCGTCCCTGGAGGTCAGGGGATAAGACCTGACGCTAACTAGCGATTCCTGGTCTGCAGCATGATCGTGGAGCATACCACACGCGCGACTTTACATGTACACTGTACCGACAAGAGTTGAACGAGCGGTGGGGTTGAAGAGCGCATAGCAATATCCGAAGCAGACTTGACGAGTGCTGGTGCGGCCTTTGGACATAGCACAATGGATGGGAGAAGGCATCAGTCAACAAAACTATTATGGCCCGTGGATCCGCTGGCGGTCGCCTGAAACCCCTGGGGCTGGAGGGTTGACGGAAGAGAAAGAGAGAAAGCCGAGTGAATATTATGTATTGTGCTGCATCTAGATACGTACTGTAGATGGCCAACCGTTGATGGGTGCATCCATCGAATAGCAGTGCTTGGAAAAAGCGACGGCGTGCGCCTCAAGATCGACGGCTTGCTTGCTTGCGGAATCGGTCAATTTCCTTAGCACACCAAAATCCAGCCAGCCAGTAGGTAGCTAGCTGTCAGGTATCTTGCAGCAGAAGTGCGCCTGGTAGATTTTGTTATTTGACTTGAGCGATTGTGAAGTGCCACGATGAAAGGTTAGATGATAGATATTTGTTGTTGCTAGCTTGAGGGAAGCACATAACTACATGGCCTGTTAAACAGCGATAGATTTTGCAGCTCAGTCACTCACCTGCATGATCCATACAATGCCATGTATGTATGTAATAACCCTTGTCGTAGCCCCGGCTTGTGGAATATGCTCCTATGTTGTCAGTGAGTGATTGTTTGCAGTTCAAATGGAAGCCAGCGGTGAGTATCATAATAGCACCTAAGAGGAATGGATGGATGGTACTCCGTAGAAGTCGTCACGCTCCAAGCGGTTGAATATCAGGCGCACTTCTCAGTGGTCGGGCCCCTAAGAAAAAGGTCCCCCCTACCACCCGACACTGCAACCCCACGGCTTTAGGCGTACGGACTGTGTGGCAGCCCCTACGAGAGCTAGACAGACATCCCGGGAAACCCCTGGACAGGCGCCCACCAAAGGAAGCTGCAGCTCGGCGTTCTCCAACTTTTTCGTGGATAAGAAAGATTTGGGACTTGGACCCTAAATTCATCAATCAATCGCCAGCTCTATCGTCTCCTCAGGTCAGTCAATCACTCACTAAAAGGAGCCTCCTCCAAGTTTCTAGCGTGCGTCGACACCCCTGGTCTGGTCTCGTCTGGTCTGGTCTGGTCTGGCCTGGTCAACATTCTATGCTCCTTCGCTGTCTTTGGTCTGCAAAACGAGGTATCTGATACCAACCTACGTCCACAAGTACCTGTACTTCATCCACGTTCCTCGTTAGATAACCCAATACGGTACTTAAAAGTTACTGTATGGGCACAGATCGACACTGAATCCTCGTTCTTTCTCCTGGGGTTGGGTTGGGTTGTGCCATTTTCTCATCTCATCCTTCTACTTACTCTCTTTATCACGGCCTTTTTCCTTTCTACTCCTTCACTTTCTTCTTCAACATTTGGGCTCGGTGGCTTTCTGGAGTTCTTGCATCTCCCTTATCCCCTCCGTTCGGTTTTTAGCTGGCTCGTCCATCCACTTTAAACTAACTTTTGGCTCCCGTTACGTACAACCAGGAGCGGCTCTGGGCGACTGGCTCATCGCTACACATACAGCATTGCTTGCTGCGTTTCCTCGAGCGCATCATCTGTACTTGCCGCATTCCGAGCCTACTGTTGACCCAATCTCGGCCTCGAAAAGCAACGGTCTTCGCTTGGTCGTGAGTCGTCCACAGCTGAGCTTACCGTTATCGCTGTCTTCGTACTCGCCTGATAAAAAAAAAGCCCTGGTACTGGTCCTGTCTTTCATGACCTAACTGAAACCCCAGCAACCCGACCTGATTTTGTCTTGTCGATCGCCCACCTCTTCAGATCAGAACCACAGCAAGTCAAACAGACTACACTGGCAACTGACCCGATAGCTTTTGCCTGCGACCCTCAATTCCCTTCTGTTCCGCCCGTTTGTGGCCCAAACACTACGATTGACATGTCATGGAGAACTCATCGACCCCTCTCGCCGACTATTTCTGGATCGCCGGCGTAGAGTCGGTGTCCTACCACGATCCCAACTCCCAGCCCGCCCCCGTCGTTGTTCCCGTCGAGTCTACCATTGTCGAGGATGGCGAGTCTGAGGATGAAGATACAAACGGCGACCAACCAAAAGCAAAAGCACGGCACTCACGCCAAGGCTCCGCCAATCGCCTCTCTCGGATATCTCTCAGCGACCGTTTCTCCATACATACCCTCGACGAGACAGACGGCAATACCAAAAGCAACCGCAGCAGCGCCACTATCCGTGCTATAAACCCCCCTAATTTTGGCAATACCAACGGTAATGGCAATGGCAACAGTAGTACCAATGGCCAAAATGCCGGTCCCAGCGGCATCCTCGGTGAGGGCTCTATGCTGATGGGCGACTTCGACTTTGATAAGGCTCTGGTCAAATTTGCCGCTGAGAGAGAGGTATTTCTCGAGGACCTGACGTTCAGCGCGGGCGCAAAAGTGCAAGCTCGTGCGCCAATGGTGAATCCTAGGGCAGAGAGGATTAAGGCAGAGGAAAGCGACAGCGGCAGACTGAGTCCTCTCAGGAGCATTAAGGGTAGCATCCGCCGCAAGATGAGCTTTAGGGATATGAACAGTGTGCGCAAACAACCCAGCAACAGGATCAGCACCAGTCGCGCAGGTTCGTTCTCATCATGCTCTGGAGTTTGATCTTATCAAACTATCAGGCAAATACAAAGAGTTTCGCTAACTTATAACGATAGCCTCGATCCGAACTACGAGACGACTCAGCAATTACAACTCCGTAATTCCACCCCCCGAACCCCTTAACACCGACCCCGATATGCATCCTCTCAAACGACGCTTTGAGCCGGTTCTTCTTGACCGATATCCTCCCCAGGAGGCTACAGATGAGATTGCTCGACGTGGGAAATTTCCTGACTATGTGCCCATGTTTGCTTTTCCCAACGATATTCAGATTGTTTCATCCGATGACCGACCTCGATCTACATGGCATGGGTTTACTATGACTTCGGACGATAACTCCAAGCTATACGGTATAACTATTATCATCTGGACTGCTCTTAATGCTGAGGTGGCAGAGGAAGTGGAAAAGAAGTGCGAGCAATGGCGTCAAAGTCACATGTCTGAGGAAGAGCGAGAGCTGGCAGCCAGCTTGGGCGTTCGCTTGGCTGGCGAACGCACCCATCTATCACAGCTCCTTGCAAAACTACCTACAATCCCGTCAGGCTCTCCAGCACGTGAGAGGCTCGAAGATGAAATTAGCACTGTGGAAGAAAAGATTACCCTCATGACAGACATGCTTAGGCCCCTGAGACATGGAGCCGCGTCTAAGATCGAGGGTCTCACTGCTGGCGAGAGCGGACTCTGGACGCCACGCGCATATGGTATCTTGGGCCGAGACGCAGCCAATATGTCCTTCTGGAAAGAATGGCTCAAGGCTATCGTTACCCCCATGACAGACGGGGGTGTCCTGAGAATTCCCCCGAGCTCACCCAGCGTGGGACGCTGGCAACCCCTCGAGCGATATGTCGTAAACCTATGCACTGAGGCATTCAATCCCCTAGGATCCAAGACTCAGGTTGAACTAGGAGTGCGCGAATTGCGACTTTATGCTCGGAAGGAGGCAGACAACGAAATTCCCGGTTCGAGATCCATCGATCTCTACGCCCTCTTCCGTTGCTTGTCACTCGAGAACATTGTCGCTCTGTTCGAGTATGCCATGGCCGAATCCCGAATCATCTTCCTGTCCTCTCACACCAGTATGTTGCACCTCGCCTGTCATGCACTAGCAAACCTGCTATACCCTCTGAAATGGTCGAGTATTTTCATTCCCGTCCTCCCTGCGCGACTTCTGTCGGCTCTCGAAGCACCTTGCCCATATATCGTTGGCATTGAGCGACGTTACGATAGAATTGAACTGCCCGAGGACGATTATGTCCTGGTTGACTTGGACAAGGATACTATTGATGCTACATCACAACCTGTGCGACTTCCGCGTCAGGCCCGAAGGAAACTCATGTCTCTTCTGCAGGTCGCGGCGCCTCACAAACTGCGATATGGAGTCACAACTGGACCGCCTCCTTATGCCATGGAATCTTTCCCTTATGACGCCTTCTCCACTGAGAACGCCGCCCTTTTCAGATCCGCAACGCCCAAGAGCACTCTAGGCAAATGGGTGACCCAGAGCTCGTCGGGATTTGGCGAGCCAGACCCGCCAAATGAGGTCCTGCCACCACTGTTCAATGCTTTCGCTTCGGCCAAGGTGGACAATGGTAAATCGGACAGACCCAGTACAAGCAAGTCTGGTAAGACCAGTCCTCAGTCGTCTGTGTCCCCTGTCTCAATAAACTTCCCGCCAATGCCCTCCACCCCCGTTTCTCGAAGCGACTCTGGCTTTGCTTTGGCGGCGACTCTTCGAGAGAAGCGCTCTGGACATTTTGGCGAAGAAAAGATGCGGCGCAGCTCCTCCTTTGGCATCGATAAGCACCCGCCATACCACAAGCCAAACCTCCCCTTCCTCAACGGCCATCAAGCAAACCTGTCAATTTCAGCTATCTCGGTGGACTCTCAGAACTCCGTTGTTGGCGGCGGCGGTGGTGGTTACGGGAATGGATATGCACCTTCAACCTACGCACAGTCAACGCTTGCGGCATCAACTATCATGCCCAGTATGCAGATTCAGCCTGTCCGGAACACAGAGACGACAGTTTGGGTCGAGGGCCATTGCTTCAACTGGATCCCCAAGGACAACACATCAATCTGCAACATCTGCAATGATCATGCCGAGGGGGATGGCATTTATAAGTGCACAGGTTGCAAGATCTTCTCCCACGGCAGATGTCTGGGTCATGCTTCGCTTGTCTGCCCCGAGGCGTTCCATCCTGACCGTATCCGAGCAGCTTTTGTTCGCTGTCTTGCAAGTCTTTTGTATACATACCGCAAGTACCTCGGACGACCTTCAAAACAGCAAAAAGCAAACGGTCAGCTGTATGCCTTTGATATGGATGGTTTTATCAAAAGTCTCCCGCATGATCAGCACGACTATGCTACTATGATGCGAGAAACACAGTGTAAGTTTTGGCCACACCGCTTTAACGTTTCAACGGTCTGAATACTAAATCTGAACTCAAGGCTTCAATGAGTTTATCCACGACCGAGAGATGCAGCCAGCCAATAACGCCTCAATCCGTATATTTGACGAGATCATCATGGCTAAGAAGGCCCGAGGCCGTTCCGGGTTATCGACCGGTCTTTCCCGCCTTTCCACCATCCGTGCATCTCATGGCGCCTCTACTTACGGGGGCTATGCCCCTCCTCGAGGCGGCTCCAACAGCAAGATACCTGCTTGGCTCGGTGACACGTCCGATCATATCTGGCGGACTGCATCAGTGCCGTTACCCAAGGGAAACTTTCCAGGGGAGTATCGAACAGTCGTGACGAGGACGCCTGCACGACTCGATAGATCCTTGATGCGTGAGCCTCGTTCTATCCAAGGCATGCCTCGTGTCGAAGGGCGAGGTGCTCGCGGGCTCATTCGAAAGCAAGTTCCTAGCATGCTTGGCACAACCCCTCCTACGTGAGGATGAAATATTCAAGGACCAATTACTTACATGAGGGGCTTCCCATGGCTGTAATTGTGTGATGACTACAAAACACAAATCATCCTCGCCTTTGGCAAGCAAGAAGATGTTCAATTACAAGACAGAAAAGCAAAAGGAGGAGGGCCTATTGTGTATGATACCACGTTTTGTAATAATGGTGATGGCGGGGAAGAGAAAAGATATATGACTTGAGTGCCAAGAAGTTCTAGACGAATAGAGCATGGAGAAGTCAAGGCCTTCAAGGGTGGAACTGTCAGATGCTACTGCATAAGCACGCACAGCTCCAAATGAGAAGAAGGTGGAGTGAAAGGAGGGAAGAGAGAGCATTGCATCTCGTCTATAATAGACACATATTTGGATCACTGATTTGCTCAATATGGCTGGATGCTTAGGTTCAGTACTTCTCAACTAGAGCATACAGACGTACATATGCATGCAGGATGCGGCATGGTAGTTGTTGTTAGCATACACATCGGCATAAGGGGCGGGACAGGAGTGCTGCATTATGTCAAGGCTTTGGAATTTAGGGAGTTAGAGGCTACGAGATTCATACAAAGAAAGAAGATCGTTAATAACCACCCTATCCCTATGGGAATGTGATTCTAAAATGCACTTTGGTGCTAATCTTACATGTAAACCTGGCTTCTGCAATCTTGTTGGTGTTCCGCTAGCAAATATACTCCCATCCTGTCCTGTCCTGGCTAATATGATGCCGACACTTTTCTCGTTCTAAGTGGTCCTGCGCAGCTTCTCCGCTTTCTAGGCGTTCAGGTCCAGGTCCTCCCAGTGAATGTCCTTGAGAATCTTTCCAACCAGGGTGGAATAACGCAAATGTCCGTTCACAAGGTTGCTAACGTCGTGGTTTTCGACACCATCTGCTCCCTGGATTCGTTGCAGGCCTGCTACGCCGAAGTGAATGTTGGATGTACGATACAAAAATCCTAAAAGATAGTCACTTTCTGAAAAGACGTTGATCAGCCGACCAGACACAACACTCTTGAGGGTCAACCAAACCCGGCTCTCCGAAGGAGCTGGTGTGCCCATCAAGACGACGGAATCGATGAGGCCGAACTGACGCCTCTCAGCAAGAATCATCAGACAAACATAGATAGCTCGGGCTGCCAAGCTGAACCCAATAAGGGATACAGGACGGTCTCCTTGAATCTTGCTGCGCATTACAGCGTCGGCTAGTATCGCGCCGGCTTTCTCAGCACGCACCATGCCCATGCTCCAGGGGTTATCAATGATTTTGCTCACTTTCATGAGCTCCATTGGCCAGGTGGCTTCGATAAGGCTGGTGAAAACTATTTTATGTCAGTGTTTCTCGCCAATCATAAGAACTTTGAACGTACTTGTTCGCGAAGATATGGCTTTCTTGGCAGCGGCCCAGGCTGAACTTTTCACAACCGTTTCGAGGGCAGTACCTATGTTGTTGAGGACGTTCATTTCCCATCGCAGAACGTAAACCTCCCCATTATCTCCAAGAATCTTCCAAGGCCCAATGAGGTTATCCTTGTCTGTGACCCAACCATTCATAGCAATTACCAAGCGTAATCGTCGGCAGCTGGCTGGGATAGCTTTCGCATCAACATAATCCCCTTGAAGTCCTCCGCGGGTAGGAACAAGTCCAAAGTCCTGAATGTCTCTGGAGAACGACTCAATCATTTTCTCAGTGGGCCGTGCCATATGAATTCCAAGCATCGAGCCAGTAGAAGGGCCGTTATCTGCCATAGGTCCCAGAAGACCAGCAGCGTTTGGGAGACGTAGTCCGAGCCCACCATGGGGAGTTCCGATACCTACAGCAATGAGCTGTGTTCCAAGCCGGAAGGGTCCAGTCATGGCAGCGATTCGTGCCTTTGATTTTAGAACAGGCTTATTCTCCTCTTGATCCAGTTCAGACGCTTGCTCAATGGCTGCGTCAACTGCAAGTTGGCTGAAACCCTCCGCAATGCGCTTCTCTTCCTCATGAAGCACCTTCAGGGGTAGATTCAGGGATGAGGTCAGGTTCAGAAGAGTCATACGAGCATATGCAGTATACTCCTGAAGGGAGATAAGAATCAAAAGTGAGATGTGCAGCAACTGCTTGCGCTTATCGAGTGGCAAAGTCCAGAGGGAAGTTGGAATAGGGGGGAAACGGCGAGAGAGTTCGCGATCAACGTGATTAGAAGGGATGCGAGGTGTACCTGGTTAACATTAGCTTTGGAAACACTTATATGCCTTCAATAGAGAAAGGCAACACGTTAAGGAACCTTTGTTAACCTACCAGTTGCCAATGTTAGGCCTTCAACGCCTCCATTGCCTCCACCTCCGCGACCAGCCCCTCTCCCACCACGAGCCACACGTCCACCTCGCACAGCTCGTGCAGTTCCACGGCCACGGCCACGACTATTAGATTGAGAACCATTTGATTCCATGACACTTATATCGCGAAGACGCTGCAGAAAGATTGACTGCCACTTTCGGAAGAAGATAAGAGCTTCTTTCTTAAGCTCCCTCAGCTGAGGCATGCTGCTCTCCGAGTTCTCCTTATCTGGGGACTGGCTTGTATCAGCGGCCTTCTGCGACACCTTTGCCACAGGTTTGCACTTAGAAGGAGGTCGAGGTTTCACATTCTCTTTTCCATTGGTCTTGAGTGACAAAGCCAGCCAGTGATGATGGCCGATATCACCCAAGTCTCCCAAAGTCGGTGTAACTGGAGGAGAATCAAATATGACGCTGATGTCGTTGTGAAGCTTCTCTGTGATGGCAGTGATAAGAGTCGTCAAGTCGTTCTTCTCAGCGATAGAGATAACACCGGTCAGATCAACTGGCCGGCGAGGGACTGGACTTCCTCGTCCACCTCGAGCCATGATTTCGGTGTTTGGAATCCTGGAAATCTAGATGACTGACTGATCTACGTGAGCAAGACGGATATCTGTTGATACTTCCTGTTATCGATCTCAAACAGTCTTCCTTTCCTTTTGTAGAGGTAAGGATCGTGATAGTATGGGTGCTTTGAGTGTCGAAGGATGATCAAGTTGTGTCAAGTTGTGGTATCAGTGAAAGATGTAGACGATCAACACAACAAATACCTGGGTTTAAGTTGCTTCTCAGACCGGAATGTGTCTCGTGCTGGGCATCTCAACCATAGAAAACGTATAATCAAGTCAGTCAAACAGAAGTCGTAAACAAGTGACGGCGGGCTCGATGCAGTTGGTATAGCAAAGCCGAGCGAACAATTAAAGAGAGCGAACAAAAGCACCAGTAACGACGAAAGTGAAGTTACAAACAGAGAGTGGTCGGTCGGATGAGAATACAAAACAGACAGAAAGAAGAAGAGAAGGCAACATAACACGCCAAGCGGAAGGAAAGATACGGAGATAGTCGCGTGGTTTCCGCAGCAGATCTCTTGCTTGGCATGTTTACAACGCGGGTATAGCGAGGAAGAAGTTCGTGAAAGGAAGGGAGTTATGGAAGAAAGGAAAATATAGAGGAAAGTGGGAAGGTAGGCGGCGAGGTGACAGTGGAAGGAAGTCAGGGAAGGCAGAAGCCAGGAGTGAATGCGGTGCACCTTCAGGATGATGCTTCACCAGAGGCTTTGACAGTGTCGCCAGCTGGCAGCCGAATATGACTGGCTGCTGCTGCCTCAGTTCCAGTGCCAGTGCCAGTTAGATCAACCACTCCATATCTATATACCACCATTGCCTCAAAAAGCTCGCCTACCTAGGTACCCAGCTCCCGCAGACGGGGGGGGGCAAACGCGGGTGCAGCAGTGTCACAATGTACGATGTGTATGGGGTCATTCGGCTCACTGCGTGCACCTGCTCCTCTAGTACCTATGGTTGATTGTACGTATCGGTAGACAGAGAGGCATGGACCCGGGTTGCTTCACTTCGTTACGGGCCTCATGTGACTGCATGTTACCGGTCAGGTCACTGAAACTCGATATTATTTTACATTTTGATTGTTATTGCCATCTTCCATTATAACAATTCGTTTTGTCCTGAGTCCTTCCAACAAACTTTTCATCAACACCATCACTGCATAGAAAAAGATACTTTGACCTCTGGATGAAGGGGGCTGCAACTCCGCGACGTTGTGTTACTCATAACCCGGACGGAGGTTGTTCAGTACCCATTGGGCTCTTAATCGATAAGGAGATGTCTGAGTGAAAGACATGATCGACCCCAGCATTCGTTAAACTAACAGCGCGGATATATATAAGTGTGGACGTTTTGAACCTGATTCCAGTTCAATATTGTAACGATCAAGCATATCCGCCACATTGTCATTCCGTCGAACATCCTAAAGTAATCGAGCTACTAGTGTCACGCAAAGACCTTCGGCTTCACTACCCGGTGTATCGTGGCTAATCGATGTACAAATCAGAGGGCTGTGTTACCGTCTTTCGGTCGAGCCATCGGTGAGCATGAGGCGGGCCGCGTGATAGCTGCAAAATCGATGCGCTGCGACTGGAAACTTTGTGTAAGAACATCACATATCTTTCCTTTTGGCGGCTTTCAAACATATAATAGTACGAGTGGGAAAGCGTAGAAGCAAAGAAGCAAAGAACAGATCATGCTCGTGCCTGGGAAATATCATGGTCAAAGCACACGGGACACTGCATACCTATTCAGACCCTTCCATTTCATGATATCTCTGATGCGCCGACACAGCGAACAAAGGAATACAATGACCACAAAGAGGACATAATGCATTGTCACCCGTTTCCCAGTCATTGTCTTCCTCTTCTTCACCGTCGCCTTCTGACACCGGTTGTGTAATTTCCTCACTCTTTGCAACATGTTTGTCTTCCATCACTTGAAAGGGCTTCAGCACTTCGTCCTGACGTTTGAACATGACAGATATATCCCTGCCTGCTCCCGTCTTGTCATCCGCTGCACCAACAACCATGTTTGCCACGCAGATATTGAGCATCTGTAGATTCCATCGCTGTCCCTTCTCCGGAGACAGACGCCGGAGCAGTGGCAACAGAGCTTCACTAACAAGCCGTTCCGCGATATGAGCTATGTCAACTTTGCAATCAAAGATAAAAGGCGGTAGAGACCCAGATCGAGAGACGCGACTGTAATTCTGGCCTTGTGCTGAGTGCAGATACGCCCATGTCCTGAGCGCTAATCGCAACGTCTTTGGTCGGGCAATCCATTTTTGTGCCCCTGGAGTGTCTACCCCATCGTCAGGTACGAGAAGGTCTGTCCTCATTCTTCTGATGAGTGAGCACGATAGCTTGTGTAGCTCTTCCGTTATTTGTGCCAGCGTATCTAAGCCCTTATAGGTATCTTCGATACTGATCTGGGTTGGCACATCACTGGCTTCCTTAACATCAGTTGTATCGACTCCATGTAGTAAGCTCCAGATTCGCACACCTACCCCTTTCTCTGACCCAGGACCAGTAAGTAGTTTTTCTATTGCTCCGGGCGAGATGTCAGGGTGGAGGCGCACATCGGCAACTGTCACAGGATTGTCACTCAACTCTGGAATCTCGGAAACACCTTTACTCATGTCAGCACCAGCCTGAGTACCCAGTAACTGGACAGTTTTAAACCCTAGCCCTGGAATCCTTCGCAATTTGTGGCTGTCTACGAAGGCGATCACCTCGTCTTCAGTAATAGCCATTAGTGTCGTCTGGTTTCGAGGCTTATTCTTGCTGCCGACAAGTTTGCTGAGCATCTTGTTAGTAGAGATTCCACAAGTGGATGTAAACCCATGTTTCTCTTCCACCTGCTGCCGCAGGAACTGAGCAAAATGTGATCCCAAGATGAGGCGCATATAGGCTGGGTTGCTTAGGTCAGGGGTGGGAACGGGTAAGCCTTCAACACATCCGGCAATGCTCGTCACATCGCAGTGAAATCCTCGTTTAGGATCACTTTTGGAAAGGCAAAAGAAGGAATCTTCCAGGAATGCCCGGTTGAGACAGGATAAGTTGTACTCAACGATATCCGTTACGTCTGCGAGAGCATTGTGGTCTTAGCCAACACTATAACTTGTTTAGGGAAGGAGATGGCAACATACCCATAAACACCTCATCAAATCCCAGACGTTCAACTCTGTGATTCCATGAAAAGGTTTTAAAGAAGTTGAACAGGGTCTTGCTCATGTCACGGAAGGGGGTAAGGTCTTCGCCGTCGACGAGGACAAGCTCTGGACACAGTCTTTTCGCTTCAGGGACGGACATAAGCTTTGTGAGACCGCGAGCCCGGGCATTGTAGTTGCATGTCGCTAGACAATTCTTTTGCTTAACGCCCAATGGCAGTTTCTTGAGCTTTGCGTCCTTGTTCTCAAAGACCTGTGCATAGAAACAGTCATAGTCCTATACAGTCCAGCCAGTTAGCAACGACCAAGGTTATGATTGGAGCTTCTTGGTGGCTAAAACCTACGAATTGCAGGATAATTCGAGCGTCATTCCTTTTAGGTCTCTTCTTCCTCGGCGGCTCCATCCTTGATTATGGCTGCCAACCTAATGAGTGAAGGATTGGGGAACATGGGCTCAAGTTTCATGTGCGAGCGGACGGACGGACGGAAGTTGTCGAGAGTGAAATACAACTCAATATCAAGGCGTTGTTCCTCAGTTCGTTTGGATCTGCGGTCTCTTGGATTCAAATAATGAATCTGCGTGCAATGGAAGAGCCGGTATATGAAATCAATTCAGGGCATGAAATTATGGGAATGCACCATCAGTTCGGGTGCTCAGTCACGGTGTGCCTGAGGTGGGCTGCAAACTAGTGGTGGTGTTGCCTACCTATAGGTACAGTACTGAGTACCTACCTAGGTCCCTAAGGTGTGGGTGTCCAGGCGCTGGGCCTGGCCACCAAGGGCGGTGCCTGAGGCGTCGATGCGTCCTTACCTCCATTTCTATGGATGTGACTTACACCGCGCCCTGCATCATCATCATCATCATCATCAAGTTATCCGTATCAGTAAACAACGATTGGTTTTCTTGATGGAATCAATCACCTTGTATTTAATCGCCCGAAGAGCAAAATAGGTCTTGTTTTTCGAATCTGATAAAGTGCAGAGATAGACGCGATATCTATACTTTTGTTTCAGGCTGCTCTCTCTCGACACACGGGACACTCATGTTCGTGTCCACGGCGGATAAGCAAATCATTCTGCTTCATTCATTCCAATGAAGCAGTAGAAATCAATTTGCAAAGGGCGACATAACAGAGTTACGGGTGCGGTACCCATTATGTGACATGCTGGGTGCTACTGTATGTCAGTCATTCTCAGGAATACTGCAAACACCACCACCTCATCCCTGCTTTTGACGAGTAGGTGGACTCGATGCTCGGTTGGCTGAACAGCCACAATCTCGCAGGAGAAGTTAACATCTTGTCTGTACGATCCAGCCACTTCTTCAACTGTCTCCGATCCTTCTCAACTCAAGCGAGTCTGACTCTAGTCCCCCCGCTTTGATCCTTGTCCAGGCATACACTACGACGCAGTTTCAGCCATCCACAGTTGTGCTGTAGCCGCCCAAGTATATGCTCGATTTGCAAGAGAAGGTTGTCTGGCCCGACCAATGGCGTCAACTCTGGGCTTTGCAAGACTTGCATTCGGACGAGACATCCTTACCGCACTTTGTCAATTGTTTCTGGACTTTGGTTGTTGTCAACAATCACTCTTCTCATCACATCGTTGTTGTTTGTTTAAAGACTCTCAGCGCTTTCATGTCAGCCTTAACTAAACAAGCGCAATTTCAATAAAGATGGCCGAAGCTTTGAAAACAAGGGCAAGCCTTGTCCAAATCATGGCTTAGAACATGGCTGAGCATCACCCCGCCGCCGTTGGGATATTGTTCTCGTCGAAGGATCATACCGACTTTTCGGAAAAGCCCCTAGACACTTAGGAAGGATCGTCTTTGTTTATACATGCAAGAGAAACTCTCAAAAGCATGACGATAGGGCAAATGACCAGTCATTCTCTTCTCAACTCCTCCATGCCAAGGCGCCATGTCGTCTAAGGGAGGGGACATTTCCACCCTCTTGCATAGACGCCAGCGCGAGTGAAAGAGCCGACTTGTTAGCCGCGTGATTGGACATGATTAAAGCTCACCAGGATCATACATCAACTTCGGCGCTTGCGCCTCTAACGCTTCCCACCAAGTTGCTCTGGCGAGCCAACCACAGCAGCCGCCAATGACATCCTCGTCAACTTGCTACGCTTCTGGCAGGTTAGAGTCTCCCAGGGCTGAATCCTTCTCAACCCCCCGATATTTCCGCGTCTAGGTCATGGAAGGCTTATCACACTGCATGCATCCCTAGGGGCGCTTGTTTGGGTGTCAGGACTGGGTCAAAGAGCAGATGAAAGCCATGGTCATGTCTCCCCGCCTACCCAAGATCCAGTGAGATGCATGTCTCACTGTGTATCATCCTATATAGACGCAATGTCCTCGTTTCTCGCTGTTTGTTCGTGTTGTTTCTGCGCTTTTGACATTGCAACGTTTTTATAATCCCTGTCGGTTCCGGCCTCTCGGTAACAGCGTCTCCGTCTAGGCCTGTTGGACGTTGGTTGCTTGTCTGTTGGTCGATAGACACAGTCACTTGCAACTCATTGAGGGAATTTGGCAGCTCATCTCTTGTGTACTCAAGCACAGCAGCCTTCTCGGTCTACCTATCAACTACAACCACAGTTACAGCTACATCTAGCATCATGGCATCTTCTCAAGCTCCGCCCAAGAAGCCCCGGCTTTCACTTCAGATCAAGACAGCATGTAGTCCGGCCACCAGGTCATCGAGAAGTTACGCAGTGGACCCCAAAGATCCAACTGCCTTTAACACTTTGTCAAATGTCTACGTTACCACAATCGAAAGGGCAGCCCCATCTCAGCATGAGCCCATTACTGCCATCAATACTTTCCAAGCTTTCAGCTTGACAACTCCAGTGGAACGACAGGACCCGAAACACAGAGTTGTTACGCCTTATGTCGCTTCATACCCTGAGACTCCTTCATCCGATACAGCTCCTTCACCACATCCAGGACTGGAAATCAACTACCCGAGCACAATGACGGCCACGCCTCCTATGTCTGCAGGTCCAATGGATTCAAACACTCCCAAGGCTTTTAGCTTTTCTCCTGCTGATATATCCGCGGCCCCAGCAAGGAATGATAGCTTACAACCCGAGAAGCGTGCTCTTGCTCGCCCACAAACTCTTGCTGAGTTGACCCTACAGGCCCCTTATACACATCCTCGATCACTTCACAGTATTTTACGCAACTCGCCTCTTCCTCCACCCACAGCCATTCCTCCTCCGTCTCCACGGCGACAGTCACGGCGGCTCCAAGACAGAGCAAATCGAAGAGTGTGCTATAACAACCCCCTCACTCAGGAGATTGTGACAAACAAGTACACGAAATCTCACATTGACCTCCTCGTTGAAGAGGCTTCACCGCATTCCCCTCCATGTGTGCCCCCTCAGCCTCAGAGTGCCATCGATCTAGCCTTGGCATTCACACCAAATGAGATCCAAGATGGAGGGCAGACACCTGGGCCCTTTGAGGATATGCGTCGCCGCATGACAGGACTGGCCGCATCAGGTACTCCGCTTTCCCCGTCAGGGCCAAAAGGGATCTCCAAGCGCAAGAAAAGGGAGAAGAAGCGTCGGTGGGTATGGACAATTGGCCAAGAGGATGATGGTGATGACGAGAACATTGGGGGGTCCATTGCTGCCCTGAGGGCTGAGGCCGCCAAAGCCAAAGACGTTGAAGAGATCAAGACACCTGTGACGGCCATCAAGGCACCCCTCATCACCTTTCTCACGGCACCGACACCAAACACGGATAAATTTCAGAGCTTGAGCGGCATCTTGAAAGAGGATAACGACGTTGAAATGTCTGACACGAGCAGTTGTCTTTCGGTGCCAGAAGAATCTCAACACATGACTGGCGAGATGGACTTGGATCTCAAGACCCCAATCGCGCGCCAAGATGAGGAGAGCCAAGTCATACTCATGCTACCAGAAAATACTCTCAGTAGACTTGGTTCCAGTCCTGGTCTAAAGAGGGATTCTCCGGTGCCGCCAGATATGCTACGTACAGATTGAATAGGTTACAGGAAAGACACGGATGTTTGATTATTGGGTTTTTTGCATTACCGGCGATCCTGGAGCATTTGATTAAACGGAGTTCTGTCAATGTAATTCTAAGGAGGATTCGGTAATATGGAGATACCGACTTCGAAAGGGGGCTTTTATGAGAAATGAATACATTAAACGAACATGAAATTATCTCTCAGCTCAGTTCTGTATCTCGTGCGTTTCCATTGCCATAGCCCTGACACAATATCGTTGGTCCCAGTCACGGGACGTGTTTATATAGTCAACAGAACCAAGGAGTGCTCTCTAGGGTAAGTGCAAATCGAGATACTGAGGGTTTCTATCACAACAAATGATCGTGATGAGAATTGGGAATATGATCTAGCAGTAGTTCAACTGGTCAATAAGGAATTCGTGGATCCTATTATTAAAGGTCCTTGATATTGGTTAGAAACTTGAGTTGCTTTGGTTGGAAGTAACCTTGCTATTCAGGTTTATCAGATTTCATTCAGTCTGCTTAAGTATATCGGTGGAATTCTGTTTTACGTCGTGTGCATCTTCAACACCCCCGGGTTCTCTCCCATCAATACTGCTGATGTCTACATGGGGATTGTTGAGCATTTAGATCAATGGTACCGCATATCCAGTAGTACATGCACGGCGCATAACCGTATCTGTGTCTGCATTTGAGACAAGCTTCCTCTGGCTTTAGCTTCTGATCCGTGGGAAAACCTCAGTAAGTACTCTTATAATATAGCTTTCCACGTAAGGGAGGCGGTGGCAACCAAGAAATAGGATCAGAAGTATACGTCAGTCACTAGCTTTGCTCAAAAATGAGTCCTGGAGGTGGTGGTTAAGGCAGTGAGTGGTACCCGTAGGTCTGAGCCAGCCAAGGTGGCCAGAAATTCGAAAGCTGTGAGAGTACAAACAAGAGATATGGTCCTAGAGGCCGCTGAGATCTATATCTCAGGGAAAACGCCATGAGGTTAAAGTGTTATGCTGTATTCACGCCATTGGATCAGCTGTGCTCCGTCCATGCCTTTACACACGTGAAGTGATACACGAGTCAACAAACACAGCAGACTCAGACGTACTCATACGTGAATTCATAAATTTCTCGTAGCAAACGCTCAAAACATAATTACATGTCCACCGGTACGCGCTCAGCTCTCAACAGAGAGTGCCTTGGCACCAATCAGCTTGCCGTCAGCGTGCGAAACAACCCAATACTCGGTCCTCGTAGCATCTCTCGTCACTTGATATACACGAACGTCATTGCCCTGCGAGGCTTCTCGAACAGCCTCGATGACGTCGGTGTATTTGCCGTGAGAGTCCCAGTTGAGAGGATCAAGGATCTTGATGTCCGCTGAGTCGGGGGAGGAGTGGTTGATGAGTTTGGCGAATTCGGCTAACAATATGTCAGTTTACCCTCTCCATAGGTAAGAGAGTAGTTCTTACACTCGCTGGGGAGACCGTTCTTGCCCTCCCACTTGAGAGAAACCTCTTGGAAGGGCTCGTCTGCGTCGGATGTGTATACGGCGTTCTTGCACACGTCACTGATGGGTTTGGGGACTTGAGCGCCCTGGTCCTTGGTCTTGAAGGTAGCCTTTTCTTGAGTCGCGGCACCAGCGCCGGTGTCTTGGTTGGCCTTGTTCAAGAAAGCCATGTAATCGTCGTCGGTTGACATGTTGAGGGATCTGGTGTTGCTGAGTAGTCTTGTGTTGTGTCGAGAGGTGGCTGTTCGTGGGAGGACGGTTTGATTTCGAGCAAGAAGAGAGACAGGAAGATTCAGGTTTGCAAGGCGTCTGAAAGGAGTTCGAAGTGTCATTGGGAGAGAGATCTCAACTCAGGCGTCAAGTCAAAAGCTGTAACGCAACATGCAGATGCAAGTTTGGGGAGTGGGGTGACGTCAGGCATTAGATTTACAGCAGGGTAGGGATGAGTTGGCCAATCACAAGTCATAGATCAGCACCATCCTAAAATTAGGTGGTACTGTAGTGCACTTACTTATGCCTACCACTTCCATTGGATTGATTCAACTAGATGCCGGCTCTCCTCAGACGACCTAGGAACTTATCTTCCTTGAGTTCTTCCAAATCAATACCAAAGAACTTGGCATACAAAGGTGCCAAGTGATGAGGTCCGCAAGGTCGAGCATCGCCACTAGCACGTCGTTTGTCGAGGAAACCACCCAGAAGTGTTCGAACTGCGTCCTCGAAACTCTTTCCTTGCTGTGAGATCAAATCTCGATCAATATCTTCGATATCGTCAGCTGCAGCTGAAACATGCTTGGCAAGGTCAACATCTATAATCGCTGCTTTGACCACCGCAGCCTGTCCCTCATCAAAATATGGGACACTGATATATCGTTCGTCAGTTGTAGAGTTGAGGCGCTTTTCTGAACGAGAATCTTTGGTGACGTTGAGGAAATCGTGGAGAAGAACTCGGATCCTGTAGCCAAGTATGGGGTCCGCTGCGACAGTCGAGGTCGTAGTGAGCGCATTTGCTGGTGTACTCGAGGAGGCGGCTTCCGTGCTATTGTTTTTGCTCTTCTTTTTCCCCATGATTGCATATCTATCGGGGGGGGGGGGGGCGAACAACTGAAGATTAATCCCCGTCTGCAACTGGTAGGTATTGAC
>JAAOAS010000398.1:0-58113 GCA_013396035.1 Fusarium pseudocircinatum
CCCTAGTATTTTATACTTTTATAAGAAAAGTACTAACTAAAATCTTTCTCCAGCCTCTTTAACCTCTAGCTGTAATAAAAGGCTTTATTTAAAACCTATCCGGTTACGTCGTCTTCCGAGCATCATTCTCGGATGACGTGACGGGTCTGCAAATTGCAACATGGCTCAAGACAGCCCCTTACAAAAACGTCACCGCTGTCAGTATCGAAGCAATCGTAAGTCGTGTGCGTCGTATACAGGATGCTTATAAAGATGGAGTCTTTCCCCAGGGCTCTGTTTTCGAGCAATTATCTAAACCTGCTAGAGACGAGATTGTTAGAGGAATCCGTAGGCTGAACACGACCATGGCCGCTACCGAGAATATGCAAAAGACGACACTACAGGAGACCAAAATGAAGTCATTCAACAGTCATTAGTTGAGATTCATGATAGGGTCCCCACGCTGAGTACTGCTATTGAGACACCCCTACTACTAGACACTCTCAGTAGCAGATGTCCGGAATCGACACAGGAGACCCCGCTTCTGTGGACGTGGGTGCTGCTCTTTATCTACGTAAAGCTAGTATGAACCAAGATCCATCTAGCTATAGTCGTGAGATAGGCAGTAGCAAGATCTTCGAATCTCTGAAAAAAAGTAGCTCTACAGACAATCTATCCGGCCGTTCCCAAAAGGGGGGTCTTGACGACCGATTTGTCATCATGGAGACCTATGAGTACAGGGAGTCCAAAGACGACAGCGGCGAACCGCAACCTCAGACACTACAACAAGTTCGTAAGATTACAGGCTTGCTATACCACGCAAAGCATAAAGATTTTCATATCCTGCCATACGCGGGCTTCTTCCGTGACAGGCTCCGCAAAGAGCTAGGTATACTGTTCTAGTCTCCGCCCATGTTTAGGGCTCGAAGCAAAGTCGTGACGATCCACCAGTTATATAAGATACACAGACTTGTTCCTCTTGGTCAACGGATCCATCTTGCGTAGGCAGTAGCTACAGCGATTAAGAACTTCCATCGCGTTGGCTGGGTACACAAGGGTATCCAAAGCGACAACATTACCTTTTCAGAAGTAGTCCCAAGCCCAGAACCCGACGCGAATGAAGACGATACAGATTCGCCATTTGTCGACCGCTTCGACTTCAGCAAGCCCCTGCTCTTTAGGTTCAAGTACTCTCGTGCCGACAACGGGGCAACACACCTGGAAGAATACTACTTGCTCAACAATAACCTCTATCGACATCCCGATCGATGGGGCCGCCCAAGAACACGGTTCGAGAAAGGCCATGACGTGTACTCGCTTGGCGAGGTGCTGTTGGAAATCGCCCAGTGGAAAGAAGCTACCTCTATCCTGAAGTCCTTCTTAGAAACTAAACCCCTGGTTCCTTCAGATGCTGTCAAGGTTCTAATTGGAAAATGCGGCAAGTCTCTCTCCCACCAGGTTGGTCGCGTCTTTGCACAATGCATTGTTGCTTGCTTGGATTATCCCATGCGAACCAAATCCATGAGCGAGTACGAAATGCAGAGATACTTTCAGTAAGATGTTACAGGGCTACTAGGAAGAGCCGTATTGAAGGTTTAAAATTGACATTTGTATAAATTATCTGCATTGTAGTTTAGTCAATTCTACTGCATATATGAATATATCGGGCGCATCGGATATTAAAGGCAGCTAACCTTCTTAACCCAGGTCAACATTAGAGGGAGGATATCCTGTTCTCGGTAATGCAGAGAGCGTAGAGGTACAGTATGCAGCATTATGAGTATAGTAGCTATTGATAATTAGTTGCTAGGGCAGTAGTAGCTTATATATCCACTCGTAAGTTAGGTTTCGGCTTAACAGCAAGACCCTTCCTTTTAACTTTAAGATAAGTCAGGAGGTGATAGAAATCCTTTAGACAAAACTTTACTATGTAAGACGACCTTAATACAGTCAAGGTGTTGTGCCAATCAAAAACAAGATTGGGCGCGGCCCGTCTCCACAAATCACCCAAGAATGAATTAGTGCCACTTGCTTGCCACGGACCGTACCCACTGGTATGAACAGTGGATTATTAGAGCTAATGGATGGGCTAGGGCGATAGGAAAATGGATATTGTTGTTCACGTGAGCGGGCGTAGACGGAGGTTATACAGGACAACGAGATATAAGTAGAGCTAACATCCAGTCTTGAGATTAATTGAATTCTCTAGATAAATATCTTTATCTTTTACTTACTTCACTACTGCCTTTTAAATAAAGTCCATATCGACAACTCTTAGACTTTGCAGCAATGGCCACAGATTTCGGTGTTATCGGTATGTTTTACATGTTCGAATTATTTACAGTAGAATCACAGATTAACTCATTAAGGCCTCGGCATTATTGGCTATGGTATGGCCAGCAATCTACGCAAGAAGATCCCTGCCTCCGCAACTCTTCACGTTCTGGACCTCGACCAAAGCATCGTCCAACGACTTATCAACGACTTCGGCAGCTATGGCAACATCGAAGTCGCCTCATCGCCAAAAGATCTTGTCACTAAGGTCGGTGCCGGAGTCGTCCTTTCCAGTCTCCCTGCAGGCCCGCACGTTCGCAAGGTCTATCTCGATCCCGAGAACGGCGTCATTGCAGCTGCTAAGAACCCTGAACGACTTATCATCGACTGTAGCACCATTGAGATTGAGTTTACGCAGGAACTCGGCAAGACTATCATTGACGCTGGACATGGTAGCTTTGTTGAAGCTACAGTATCAGGTGGCATGTGGGGTGCCAATGCAGGCACATTATCCTTCATGGTCGGCCATCCCGAACCAACCGAAAATGATACAGTTGGGAAGCGTATCTATGCTACTCTATCCCTTGCTGGTATACCTGACACCATTACCTTCTGTGGCGGCCTTGGTATGGGCCAGGTCGCCAAGATTGCGCACAACTACATCACTCTCGCCAACAACTTGGTAGCAACCGAGGGAATGGCAATCGGCCTCAAGTACGGCATTGATAAGAAAGCTCTCTTCAAGTGCATCAGGGAGGGAACTGCGAACTCTTGGGTCATGGGACTTGAACAGCCAGTGTCTGGCCTTGTACCTGAAGCGCCCTCCAGCAACAAGTACAAGAGAGCCTTCGCGCCAGCACTCAGTGTGAAGGACCTTACTATCGGTATCAATGCTGCAAAGAAGGTTGGCGTTGCTCCCACAGCAGGTGAGGCTGCCATTAAGGCATTTAGAGAGGTTGATGCTGATCCTCGAACCCATGTGAGTGCAAATTTCCTTCAATCCATGACCTGCTGATGCCAGAAGCTGACTTGTCTTGTACTAGGATCTCGATCACACTTCTCTGTGGCTACATGTTTATGGTAATCTGGATGAGTGGGCAAAGGAGAACCTTCAGCAGTAAGATGATACTGAAAGCCTTCCTTGACTAGGTTAGAGTCAATATACAAATATCATTACAAATAAACTATTATAAGCATAACTGAAATTGGGAGTCTAAGACCTGTGTGAAATATATAACCGTAGCTAGATTCAGGACCAGTTGCCGTTTCATTTTATAAGGCGTCGATTATGTCGAGGCTCATCCAATCGTTAACCGCTCTTCCAAAATCTTCAGCTTGCAAGAGAAAGTTGTCCTGGTCTACCAAGCCAAGATCCGGTAGGTTGTCGCAATTTCGGTCTCCAAAAATGTTAGACTCCTGCATTATACTCCTGTCCCTACTCGGAGTAGCGAGGTTACCCAATGTTTCGTAGGGGTCTTTGTCTTGGGGTGCATATGCGGAGATCTCTCTTAATGCCCCCTTGTGGCCGGAAATACCTGCTGAACCAACTATAGCGAAGTCTCCCCCAACGTCTTGCCCACCATGCTCAGCATCCAAAGTGATTATATCATCATACATGGATTTATCGGAAGAGTTCGTATCGCGTCCCGCCTTTTCGTAGACAAGAAGCTCCCAGAGTAACTGCACGTCAATCGACCAGGACCGCCGGGTACCACGCTGGTCACTACTCGCTGGAACAGTAGTAATGCTATCTTGCAATTTTCGGAGTTTCTGAGTCTTTTCATTGTTAGCGATGGCTTTTTTTCTCAGGCCCTGGAGACTCGCCATAGTTAAGACAACCGGCCACGTGCAGCCCATGTGGTCCAAAAACCGCATGCATTTATTATAGCCACGCTCCGCTCTTGTGCAAAGTACACTATCCTCAACAAAGCTGTGCTGTAGATGGATAGTTGCGACTATCACGACGGCATGCGCTATCGTAGGATCACTTATTTCAAATTGTTGTTTTTCGACTAAATCAAGATAACAGATAATCCAGGCGGTATGTTTCGAGATCAGATCAAACGACTGATACATAAACGTCTGTGGAATCATATGTCGGTAGTTTTTGAGTCGAAGAGACAACAGGAAGGGGTGGTTTAATAAAGTTGGTATGGCTGCGTGGATGAACTGGATGAAAATCCATGGACCCCAGTAATCTCTGCGCTGCTGTAGTACCTCAGGGGGTAGTTCGCCAAAGTGATTAGTAGCAAAACGGTATACAAGAGGAAATCGGCAGTCAAGCTCCAAGTTGCGCAGATTGACGAGTGCATAGTCAGACTGGGTGCTCCAAGGCGGAGGGCTTTCTGAACCAACTCTCATCGCCGCATATGCTCTTGCCAAATGCCAGACCTTGGCAGCTTGAGACATGTAAGCTAGAATGCCGCGACCGTCATTTGATTCTACTTCGGCACTGGGCTCGCGTGGTAATGGGAACTTTTCAGCGCGGTGATTTATCAGTTCCAGAAGGTGGTTGGCACTTTGGAACAAGCCTTGGATATTAGCGGGTTCTGCAATATCAGGAATAGATCCTTGCAGGCTCTGCAATAATGAGATGTTTTGAATGCATAATGAGTATTCGAAAGAATCTCCCAAGCTTGATCCAAGAGGTAGTCCACTGGCAAAGTAATGAGCCATATCGAGATCAAGTCCGGCCTGCATAACATATCCTTCTGGAGTCCCATGTGTCAGTTCTCTTGCCACCTTGACTGGGTGTTGGAAGCCTATTCCATCACATTGAACCTAGAAGTCTTGACTAACCTGAGAAGCTGATCATGCTGAGGAGACAGAGCGTTTGAAGGGTAGATAGCCTTATCTTGCCCTTGTAAATACGGTCCGTGACTAGCTTCCGACATGATGTAGAAAACTCTTTTAAAGCCTCTTGTTTGTCGGGGGTAATATGCCCAGGAGGGAACCGATAAGTGAGCATTTTAAGAGCAAGTCGAAGTTCTTCATCACGATACTTAAGAGTATTAAGAAATTCCTCCTGGTGAAAAAGGTATATAGGCTGATTATGACACCACGTCTGATAGAGCTGGCCTGCTCTGAGTAGTTCCTGATCTTCTGAGGTTGATCTGTTTTATCTGATGAGCCCGCAATATCAACCTTCAATGGTATCCAAGATGAGCTTACAGTTCGGAGACACGTCCCTCCTGTGCTGGTGTGACGTATTGTGTCTGTATAGTATCCTGACCGGAAGCGCCAACTGTTGATACAGAGGAGAGCCCGGGGCATGTAGCGTTGGGGTTGAGGTGACTAGTACGAGAGTTACCTCATGATCTTCTTTTACTTAGTTAATACAATCGAATTCAGTTACCTTAGCGTTTCTAATATTTGGTCCATTTTCGCTTCTAGCGCATCCATCCGATCATGCTGCACACATTGTCAATACATGTAGTTGAACGGGTTAAACGCTCTTGGAAGCACTTAGATAAAAGTGTTCTAAGGCCCAGCTCCACTCAGTCATATCTATACTTACTATACCCGAGATCTGGCTCTGGATTTCCTGGGGAGAAAAGGCCTCGACGGGCCTGTACTCACAAGTCTGTCCCAGGCGCTGACAGAACGAACATACTGGATGTTCTCCAGGACATTTGACCTTCTTCCGTCTACCCGGTGGATTTAGCCTCTGAAGACCGATTCATGTCGAATCGTGACATACCGACAAGGAGCGCAAGCGCGATGCGTTCTTCTTTGCCCTGTATCCTGCATCTTGCGATCAAACTGGAGTAAGTATGGATGAGGGTTATAGTAAAGACGAGGTCGGGCCAATTGAGAGCTTTCGCCACAACGGGGTGTAGAACCCGCTCACGTGACAGTAAGCAATCTTAACTCTAAGTATAAATATTCTTTAACTTATTTATTTGAAAAGTCTAATTTATTATAATTATATATATAAGAAACTTATTATATTAGTAGATAATAAATACTTTTATTCTAACTTACTTTATAATACTTTATATTCTTCATTAGGCCATATCCCGCGCTGAAATAATGCTTCTTACAAGATTTGCTGCCCTATCTAGAGCCGCTCCGAAACGCTCCGCGCCCTTCACTGGGCTGACAAAGCAAACTTCAACCCTATCATTTGTTAGTACGCATGTCTGGAGCAGATGCTACGGGACTAGAAACTCACGAGTTATCGAACACGGTGTAATTCATCCATACAGACTCTGGATGCGGCATGGTGAAGCCCGGATCCTCTGCCAGCTTTGTTTCCACCATGGTCTGCATAATCAGTTGTGGGTAACCCCTCTTCCAGACTGGGTCGGAAAACAGTTTTGGCATCTCTTCATCTGGCTGATCCTGTGCCATAACCTCGATCACGTCCATGAGTCGGAAGTAGTTACGGCCCTCAGTTCCTTTGGCGATCTGCGCATTGCACTCACGTGCCGCCTGCAAGAGCTTGGTGCGAGCCTTGCTACGGGGCACAGCGTCGTCGAGAGCGGCGTCACAGAAGTCCATTACTGACTTGAGAACCACTTGCACAATCTCTGGGCGGCCAAGGTGGAAGTGCGCCGTCGATACGGTCTCCCAACTTGCTGGCAGGTAGCCAAAGTACAGCCGGCTGGCGAGCTGAATTGTGAGGTCAACAGTTGCCTTGATGGGTGCGGAGTGACTGAGAAACAGCGTCTTTCCAAAAGAGTTGATGAGATGCGGGACATATTGTTTTGTGGATGTGATGGCAAGGTAGTCTTGTCGGAGCGTCTCGATGCGGCTATTGATATCCTGCGTAGTGACCAAGGGGATCTCGTTCAGGCTGGCTACATCAACAGAAATGGCATCGTGGCTTCCCGTAGCATTATTAGGGTCAAGAGTGTTGATAGCGCTTTGGAGTCTCTGTGAAAGCTGAAAAACCGTCATGAGATCAATCATGGAGTGCTCAAAGATGGTTGCCGAGCGACCATTAGCGGTGACAATAATCTGGGTGCATTTGTCATGCCAGCGGTTGAAAGAATCCCCCATGTAGCCCGAGCGGACTCGCTCTGCACGCGTGATGGGGCTATTATCGTCAAGACAGAGGACGAATACAGAAGCTTCTATCGTTTCGAGATACACTCCATTTCCGCTGTCTAACGAGAGCAGCTTCTGTCGATTCTAAAAGTCTATTAGCTCGATAACTTCGATTTGAAGTGGAAGCCAAACTACCACTTACCAAACCCCATGAATCGCGATTATCAGTGGTCAGCATGCCAGCCCAAGACCTGTCTTGTACGTCTAGATCCAGAATTGCTTGGTACGTTGCCTTCAGCATGTCATATGAAACAGTTGTCGCTTCTTGCTTCAGCGGGACTTTGAAGAGATGTCCCTTTCGCAGCACAGCGACGTACTCATTGCCTGAATACTTCATCATTTTGTCACAGCCAACATTTGGCTCTCTTACGGCATTGAACAGCCAGGATAGCGAGTGTCCACAATTAGCCCTGGTACCGAGGAAGTCAGGCTCCAGCCTGCCAGCATCACGGTCGGCCTTGAATTCACACAAGGCTGTAGTCAGTATAGCAGCCCGTTCTGCTTGGGTGTGGACTGTCGGGCTGTCGAAGTGAGTACCCAAGAAATTTCCATAGGGTGCAAGTGGGTATCGGCGCTTGAGATGCAAGGCCTTGAGAAGTAAGTCTGCGATCCAACTCTCCACGTTCGGATCATCAGCCCGGGCGCGCAGTTTATTGTAGAGTCTGCGCCCAAGACTATCTGGTGCAGTTAGTTCGTGGGCTTTGCGGCTAAGCTCTGTATACTCCTCTCGGGTATGAGCGAAATGGCCAACGCCGTTAAGAAGATCCTTTACGGCCTCGTCGAGGTCGACGAGCGGATACCTGGGCAAGTCTCTGCAAGTCCTGCAACAATAGAAGCCGTGATCAGCCTGAGCTTTGTTGTTGGTAGATGAGGACGATTCTTTTGCGTCAGTGCCAATTTCTTTCAGACCTAGTTGCCTAATTTCATCAGGGATCAATTTAGACCGCAAAGCAACTGTGGACGTGAGGGCTATAATGCTGCCAGCGCCGCTCAATTCCGACGTCTGTAGATTGACCTGGAATGTGCGCACCATCCAATTCTTCAATTCTATGCTGACGAGAGAATCGAGTCCTATTGTGGCTAAAGACTGATCAACTCGAATCTCCTCTATTGGCCGGTCAAGGAAGACAGCAAACTTGGCGAGTGCAGCGTCTTGGATCAGCTGCTCGGCCTCGACCATGGTCTTGACACCTGCCAGTGCCTTTGTAAAGTCGGCCTTGTCGCTTTTAGCGGCGTAACTGGTCTTCTTCTCCAGCGTATGTTGTAGTTGATTGAAAACCGGATTGTCGAGCAGGTACTCGTCGTTGGCTTCCACCATCGAAAGACGGGTTACACCCTGGATTGATTGGTGCAGGTCATCCTTTCGAGCAACATCTGTCATGAGGTATTCGAAGTTTGCAAAGAACTCATCAAAGGAGATGTCCATAACACTGTTTTGTCGAAGACTTGCCCTAATAGTACTAATTGATGTCTCATTCTGGGATGCCTCCAGAGCTCCGTGGGCATCGATAGAGACAGCGCCGATGTTGAGAGATGCATACTGAGTACGAGGGTGGTTGGCATGAGCGCGTGCAAAGGCATCTTGGAAGCCATTTCCAGCAGCGTAGTTCGACTGACCAGACTTGCCAATCACAGACACGATAGATGAAAGTGTCACGAAGAAGGCCAAGTCCGAGCTGGCAAAATACTTGTCCAGATTGATGGTTCCCACAATTTTGGGCTGAAGTGGCTTATTCCACTCGTCGACAGTCATTTGGGAAAATGTTCGATCCTAAGAAGTATCAGAATGCCTATTACACTGCTTCATCCATATCATTGTAACCTACCCTCAGAGCCAAAGCGCCCTGTACAACGCCTCTGACTGGAGGCAGCGTCCTGCAAAACGAGGCAACATTCGTCATCTGCTCTTCGTTGGTGATGTCACATTTCAGTAGGTGGAGCTGACCACCATGCGCTTCCACTGCTGTCACATGCTTACGTCTCGTCTCATCGTCGATGGTGCGTCGAGAGAGTGAGACAATATGTCCGGCTCCACGGGCAGCAAAAAAGTGACATATCCGTGAGGGGAGATCGCCAAGACCTCCTGCCACGATGTAAGTTCCGTCTTTCCGGAGTCGCAACGGTGTCGGTTGCGCTGGTAGACATTTGACTCTTGAAGTGGGCTGTGTCACAAGAACAACTTTGCCTATGTGTTTTCTCGCACTCATAACGCGGAACGCATCCTCAACCTGCTCGATGGAATACACGGTGGCTGGTTCTCTCGGTATCAGGGCCCCTGACCCAATCAGTTTCGTGACTTCACCGAGCACCCTGGATATCTGTTGAGGCTTTCGTTCAGCCAGAGTTGTCAGATCAAAGGCGTGAAACGTGATTGACTTTTCGAATGCAGCCATGCTGAGGAGGCAGGCTTTTTGCCTCTCAGTCTTGACCAGATCAATAAAGACGCCCAAGCTCTTAACGCAGTCAAGGCTCTCTCTTAGCATCTCTCCTGTTGATGTGCTCAGCACTAGATCCACACCCTGCTCGCCTGTCAGATGCATGATACTCTGTTTAAGCGAACCGGACCGGCTAGAAAAGATGTGACTTCGTGGGATGCTGTAGTTGTCTGTGAGGAATTTCTGTTTCTCGCAGTTTCCAACAGTGCAGAAGATCTCAGCCCCTATAGACTGTGCAAGCTGAATTGCCGCTTGCCCAACCGCCCCGGATGCAGAATGGATGAGGACGGTCTGTCGTTTCTCCAGGTTGGCCAGATTCCGAAGACATTGATACGCAGTCACATATGCGTAGGGTATTGATGCCGCTGTACTTTCACTCATCCAGCTGGGTGTCTTGTGGGCGTGGTGTCCGTTGAGACGTGAGATATTGCTATATGGCTGAGCACCAAAGCCCATGACCCTGTCTCCCACCTGGAACGACTCCGTCATATCTGGCCCAACGGCTGTTACTACACCTGCGAATTCGCCGACCATTGGTGTATTGGGTTTCATTTGCCCGAGAGCCACACACACATCTCTGTAGTTGACCCCGTAGACACCAGGTTTGACCTCGATCTGGTCGGCTCCTAATTGTGGCAACAAGTCGCCATCCACGAATCGGAGAGAGTTTAGTAAACCGGGGCTAGCGACTTCAAGCTTGAGAGCCCGGCCACTTTGATGAAGAGCAGTCTCTGTCTGCCTCGTGGTGGACTCATTCCAACCGCTTCGAGCCCATTTCAGAAACGTGGTATCTGGCAATACCCGAGGAATCAATAGTTGGCCATTCTCATAGGCCATCTCAGGTTCCACAAACTTTTCATCAGAGTTCACTGGCCAGAAACACTTTTGTAAAACCCCGGCTACTGCTTTCCCGAGTACCTCTGGACTGGGAGCAGGCTCACGGACATCGACGGTGACAAACTCCGTGTTGCCACTCTCGCGACGAAGGACTCGTACAAATGCACTTACCACTCCCTTGTATGCCGTGGACACTGGATCGGGAGTATCTTGGATGACGACCCAGAGTATCTTGGCCTTTGACGCAAGAAGAGCATTGAGTGTTGTGAACAACTGAGGCTGAGGGTCGAGGAGCAGTGGAGTCTCAGCAAGATCGACGACCAAGTAGACTGCGTCTCCACTGACATCTACTCGATCCCAAGTACACTGACTTATCTGAACATCGGTGGCTGGAGACTTGATATGCTTGGAAATCTCAACAACCCTATCATCGGCCGCATCCTCGATGAGTGTAATCCGATGGTCTCCCAAGACATGTCCATTGGTATGTCCGTTGGCCAACGGGGCCACAGCTTTGGACACCATCATGCTGTTGCACGCAACATGTACTCCGCCAAAGCCGTTCCTTGATAAAATCGTATCCCACTGCTCTCTATACATCAGCGCAGTGTCCTCTCGGAACTCGTCCTCATGAGCCCACCAGCCAGATAGGGTACCAAATATGAGACCGATGACTGCGCCTTTAGGAGAGTTCTCTACAAGGACAAGGCTACCGCCGGGCCGGAGAATCTTTCGCACATGCTGCATTGTGACGTCCATACGCTTCGTTGCATGCAGAACGTTCGATGCCACGATAACATCATACGATTCAGGCTCAAAGCCTTGTGTGAGCGGCTCGCCTTCCACATCCAGAGTCTTGAAGTCTATATAGGACTCCCAGTTGGCGAACGTGGTGCGAGCTTCTTCAAAGAAGCCGCTTGATATGTCCGTGTACGTGTACTGCTCAATGGGAAGGCCACCATCAATGTTTCGACCGGAAATTCCACCAAGAATTCGCTTTGTGCATCCGCCTGTCCCCGCCCCAATCTCCAGAAAGCGAAGTCGGGGATTCTTGAATGTGAGAAGCTGAAGATAGGCAACTGCAGCTTCATAGTCGCCACTGAAGGTTCCACCCTCGTAAGCCCGGATCAAGAGGTTCCCCTCCAGCATGACACTCAACGGATCAGATGTACCGCTGAGAATCTCGGGAAGAGCTCTGCCGACCCGTGCAAGTAGTTGTAGCTCGGGCGCATCGGTGAGGGAGTCAATACGCTGCAGTATAGTGGCTTCATCTTCGAAGCACAGCCCTGACATAATCTGGCCGTGGTAATCAGAGCTGATCCACTTCTTCATCCATCCAAGATACTTGACTAGATGAGGGCTCGTGATCTCAACGTTGTTGGCTTCGACGTAGGCCAGTGCATCTCGAATCCATATGGATGCGGCCTGGTCAGCCACACGAGAGCTCTCTTCAGCTTCGACGGCAGATACTTTACTACCCTGGTAGTTATATGTCATGTTGTCATCCAAGCCCAGTGTGACAGAGAGAAAGTAGGAGAACGATGTTTCTGTCATAGAATCTGCATCCAGGTTCCATTCTAGGCGATTCACTTTATCATGGACAAAGGGTCGGTTTTCATCCTGATGTGCCTCTCCGATGGCTCTGAGGTTAACCAAGAGCCTAATGACTGGTCGAAGCTGGCCATCCGAGTTTTCTTGGAACACCCAAGACTGGCCTGTAGATGCTTTCGGTCCATCGGGTTCGATCTGCATCGCAGCAGTTAGGCTGTTGCCTGGTCGTGTTGAAATGTTGGCATCAATTTCCAGCAGCGTAATCTTGGTAGGAACACAGGGAGCATTGGACACAAACTTCTTGAAGAGCATGCCACTGAGTTGGTGAACAGCGTCTAGGGTAATTGGGTGAATGAGGTGAGGTCTGAAAGAGCGATATGGCATCAAAGCAGCCACGTCTGGTATGATGATATCGAGAAGGCCTTGTTTGTTGCCGTATTTTAGAGAATCAATCGGACTGAATGCACCGTCCCACTGGTTGCCGGTCAATTTGGCGAACTCATAGAACTCGGCTTTCGTCATTTTCATATCGCAGCTCTTTTGAGCTGCATTGAGGAGCTGCATCGACTCTTCCATGCGTAGATCTGATTCTCTTGGTCCATTCACCTCATCCTCCTCGCCACCTTCATATTCGATCGTAATCTCACCTTCGCAATTATCGGTCCATGACTCGTTGACACTGTTGTACGAACAAATTCGGAAGGTTTCCCAACGACTGCCTTCGTATTGCTGTGAGGTGGACATACTCAATTGTACTTCGACTTCGCCTGACTGCTCGTCATTGTCCGGCTCGTCGAGAACGAGGGACTTGGAAATGGTCACATCGCGAAGGGCGAATCTTGAAATCGACTGCTGAGCACCTCTCAGCTGTGCAAGCTGCTTCATCGCCTCGATAGCCATAGTAAGATACCCTGCGCCTGGGTATAATGTAAAGCCCTCAACTACATGGTCGCGCAGCCACGGCAACGCGTCCAAATTGATGAGGTATCTCCAGCGCGGCTCTTGAACAGTGCAAGCCGGATCAAGTAGGCCGAGTAGGTCGTGTGGTGGAAACTTGCGAAAACGGTGAGCCTTGCTCAGTCTAGATTCGTGCCAGAATGGTGCAAGATCCCAAGGGTACGATTTCAAGTCCCAGATGACTTCAGGCTCCCGAGCTTCGGCCATCTTGAGTACGGCTTCCAGATCAAGCTTGTGGCCTAGCTCAAAGAGCTTGCCGGCGACGGATAAGACTGTCTGTACAGCGTTCTTGTGGCGCTCGAGGGCAGACATGTATTCAACTTTGAACTTTACACCTCCTCGTGATGTCACTGTTTGACGAGAGGGACCTGCTAACGCTGGATGAGGGCCAATTTCGACGAAAACACCTGTGTCCAACCCAGGTTCAGTCCTTAACTGATCATCCCTCAGTAAAGCTAATGCCTGGCTGAACTTGACTTGGGACACCAGGTTGTCGCTCCAGTAGTCAGCATCGAACGATGTTGACTTGGTTGTACCAGTAACGGTTGAGTAGAATGTGATACCCCTCTGTACGTCGGAGGATTTCACATTCCGCATTGCCCTATGGTAGTCCTGTGCGACTCGCCTCATGTGATGCGAGTGATACGCAGTATCAACTTTGAGCTTGCGGGCAAAGATTCCCTCCGCGTCAAGTAGAGACTTCAGCTCTTCAATCGCAGCCGAGTCTCCCGAGATAGTACTGCTCTCAGTGCTGTTCACACATGCTACACTGATAGTTCCAGTTGTTACTCTATCGATGTATCGCTGCGCTTCACCTTCTCCGAGGCTCACTGCCATCATTGAGCCAGGCACTCGAGCCGCTGCTTTGGCCATCGAAGAGGCAACACCACGATGATAGGCACTACTTGATATCAGCTACATGATCTCGTGGGCAATGTAATTGACCTACACAATGATAGCGTTATCTCGGCTCAAGGCACCGGCAGCATATGCAGCAGCAACCTCACCAGAGCTGTGGCCAATAACGTGGCTGGGCCTTATAGCAAAGCTCTCAAGTAGATCCACGAGCGCAATCTGAATAGCTGTTGTTGCAGGCTGAGATATCTCAGCATCACCGATGCGCGACTCGCTCTCCGATCTGAGAAGCTCTTCAGTGAGACGCCAAGACCCTCTTTCCTGGCGTATGGTATCTTCCATATCCATCATTGACTGACGGAAGCAGTGTGACGAGTTAATAAGTTCACGACCCATCGCATGCCATTGGGCACCTTGCCCAGAGAAAACGAAAGTGAGCGGTGCAAGAGAGGCCGCTCTCTTTGGATGAGTGATTTGGTCTAATTCTTCCAGCAACTCCACGGGTGTCGACGCAACGATAGCTCGGCGGAACGAAAGAGCAGATTTGCGAACAGCTAGCGTGTATGAGAGACTACGTAGAATCTGACGGCTTAGTAGGTGGGTATTCGCCCATTGCTTAGTATTCTGAATTGTTGATAGTAAAGACTTTTCGGTTGATGCGCTAAAAACAATCAATTGAGGAGTAGTGCCGTCAGTGGGAGCTGAAGATTTGTTCAAAGACGCCAGTTGGGTGGTCGAGTGCCCATTCGCGGCTCCATTACAAGACTGGTAGCCATTCTGAACAGTGGATGTCCCATTCGTATTGCCTTTGAGGTTGTGTTTGAAACCTGGATCCTCAAGGATTACATGGCAGTTAGTTCCTCCGTATCCAAATGAGTTGACAGATACTCGAGCCGGGCCATTGTGCTGTGGTGTTGGCAGCTTTGTAAGTTCACTTGGGATCTGCTAGTATGTTAGAGGGTCTTTGATTTTGCTAAGTGGCTTGGAGGTACGTGCCTTTATTTTCTTCTCATATAGCTTGATGGACGGCTTTGGTTTGATGAAGTTGAGGTTAGCAGGAATTTGGCCATGTTTGAAAACTAGTATGGATTTTAACAAGCCAGCGATACCAGAAGTAGCTTCAAGGTGGCCGATGTTGGTCTTGACTGAGCCGACGTATAAGTCATCTCCTCTGTCAGATCCTTCGCAGAAGACCTTGGATATAGACGCTATCTCCTCGCGGTCGCCTGCTTGCGTTCCCTAATTATTCTTCTTAGACTGAGCCTACTTTCGACATGCAGAGAGACTTACAGTGCCGTGTGCCTCGACGAATGACGTGTCGGCAGGATTCAGCCCCGCCTCTTGGTATACGCGGAGGGAGAGAGCTGCCTGTGCCTCGCTGCTTGGAGTGTTTAGGCCTGGCGTTTTGCCGTCTTGGTTCATGCCCGAGTTGGCAATGATGGCGTGCACTCGATCACTGCCATTTTGGTAAGCACGCCAAAGTGACTCCGAGGGATTCATAACTAACCCATCTTTGAGCGCATCGTCCAAACACTTGAGTACTATTGTGGCAACCCCTTCACCGCGTCCGTACCCAGCGCCTCTTGAGTCGAAGGCATAGGACTTTCCATCTGGATTGAGCATTCCCATGCCACTCACTACATCCATGTCAGCCCAATCTTTGTGCCTGGCTAGAGGTTATTAAGCAGCTTGGACGAAGGACAACTCACTTATGCTCAGGACGTCTGGTTGGATAACAAGCTGTGAGCCACCAACCAAGGCGAGAGTCGACTCGCCCAATCGAAGGCTCTGACATGCTTGATGCAGGCCGACGAGACTACCGGACTACGTAAATTCAGCAAAACTCTCATCTGGCATGCCAACTCGGGAGTTTCATACGCAGCCAGTGTCAATCGTCATGCACGGACCCCGCAGATCAAAACAGTACGATATGCGGTTTGATAGAACTGCTTTGGTGTAAGCCATAGTGCAATCACAGCCTAATCTGCAAGTGATATCGACTTACTAGACTCGCCGGTCCCGTTCAAGTGTGTCCTACCAATTGTAGATAGGTCCTTGTGTCCCATGCGGTCGTAGCTCCTCTCAAATATGCTGGCATAAACGCCAGTGTTGGAGCCACGCAGGGTTTCAACAGGTATACCAGCGTCGTCGAGAGCTTCATATGTCGTCATGAGAAAGAGGCGTTGCTGGGGGTCCATAGAATTTGCTTCTGCGCTAGAAATACCGAAGAACTTGGCATCAAACTGGGAAATGTCATCCTGAAGGAAATACCCATGCCTGGTCACCATGGACTGCTTTGCATCTGGATAAGGATCGAACCAGGAATCTGCGTTCCAGCGGTCTTTTGGAATCTCTGTCTGGCCGTTGCGGCCTTCTGACAGCAGTTCCCATAGCTTTTCCAAGTTGTTAGCTCCACCTGGAAGCCTACAGCCGACGCCAATGATGGCGATCGGGGCTGGATGGCTTATGACTTGAGACATGGCGTTGGTGGAACAGTAATTTGACGTTTTAAATCTAGTGATATCGGGAGAACTATGAAAACAGTCTCCATTTACCACATTTCTTGTTCTCGTGCTCTATAACTATAAGTTTTCTCAACTGGTCATGTATCTACTTGGCCAGCCTGAGGGTTCCCCTCTTCAAAGGATTCAGGCTCGTCCCGTCCCTGCCGAAACAAACCATCCTTCCGTCTCGTAAGCCCAAGCTACACAGTTTCGTCAGATACAACACAACAATAGGCTAAATTACTCGGCATTCAACCATCTAGATCCGAGGTTCGTCTCATATGAGATCATCTCCAAGATCTGGTGGCGTCGCGGCTAGACAATGGCTGTTGTACCGATCTAAGTAAAACCGGAGTCAATGGCTCCTTATGGCCAGGCGTAGGATCATGGAGCCATAAGCCTCTACTATAGTACGATTGAGGCCCGTTAATAATTGCTCGGCTCGGAAGCGAAGAAACAACATAGTATTTAGCCTGCCAATAGCAACTCAAATCTGCCTATCGACTCCGTAGGATCGTGGGGTTACATCAGCTAGAAGGCGGCGTTAGATGGGTCTCAGACATAAAGCCTACGTTCTATTGGTCAGCAGCTTAAGAGCCGCAGGACTGTGCCTCACATAAGCCAGATCCTACAGCTTGCTTGGCGGGTTGGGCCTGGAACCCGAGAGGTCGGCTAAATGCTCCTCCACCACGGCCCAGGTCTCGGGCGGCAAGATCGCCATCATCCACGTATTGCCCTGGCCATCTTTGCCACCCACTTGGAACATGTTGCGAATGTGCGTATTGTGCTCCAGCGAAGTCCACTGGTGCCATGCAAGCTTGCCTGGAGACTTGCCATGGCAGACTGCGGCGGGGGCAATGACAGCGGGGGAGAAGTCGATGGAGTCGAAAAAGCTCATTTTGCTGAAATTAGAAACGACAAGGATGAAGGCGTCTTGGGCGGCAAACACGGGCGGGTTCTCCTTGTCCTTTGCGTATGACTCCCGCAGGAGATGTAATTGTGCGTGCACCTGGGGGGCCCTGGTCAGCGTCGCCACGGACTCTCTCACTGAGAGGGCGGTTCTCGCCAGAGGCTGCTGCCGAAGCGCTCGAAGCGTGGTATTGGTCGAGGTTGAGAAGGTTGCATTGGCGATGAAGACAGGGCTTGAATCTGGCTTGTCCTTGCGCTGAGGGAATTTTTCTGGTAGGCAATGTCTCGCCTCGTACATGCCCATCACATGAACTGGTCGATCGACTGAAGGGAGAATTCCACAGCAGAGGCGCGCTGCCCATGCAGCCAAAATATCGGCGTCGCTAACAAATTGTCCGTTGAAGAGGGCTCCCTTTGGAATGACTTCGAGTTTATCCGAAGTGTGGTCACTGGTAAAGTCCATCTTGATTGTCTGCAAGGCAGAGTCTGGCAGCACGAGCATGCGTCGCACCGATGTTGGGTATCTCGCGACGTGCTCGAGGTATGTTTCGTATGTCTTTTTGAAGGCCTCGGGGTTTAGTTGCATATCCGCTAGAGCGTACGGCTCCTTAGGCGGCACTGTTCCGACGTTTCTGAGAGGGTCATCATATGCACCCATGAAAGGCGGGATATCATCGTAACGTCCGTCAAGATCCATCGACCACGCCAAGACAAGAGCTTTAATCCCCATAAAATCACATACAACATGAGCCCAGCGGATGCTGATCAATGTTGCATCGTGAAAGAGAGCTATGTGAACACCAATAATGGGCTCTCGTCGACGAGTGTGTTCAGTAAAGTCAAGCGCCCATTCCGGTCCAAGGGTCAAGGAGTTGAATTGCGAAGTGATACCAGGAAACAATTCGGGCTTGCCTCGTGCCCTCGGGAGATTCTTCGCAACAGGATGGTCCGCGGTTTTCACCAAGAAAGCCTCCTCAGAAAATTGAAATGCTGGACGCTCATTGCTATACGCTCTTGGTGCATGGATCTCAAGCTTGCCGAGTTTGTTGAACTGCAAGCGGCCGCCTAGCTTTCTCCAATCGCCCAGATTGAGAAGATGCGTAAGAGCTACGCACAGTTTTTTCGTCTCCAGGGCTGCGTCGAATCGCAGGGTCCAGTGCTGCATGTATCGATTGATAGGTGAGTCATCGAACTCATGCAAAGGGAAAATAATGTCAGATGTGGACATCTGCCCCAGGTTGGGAGCGATGGGATTTCCAGAAGGCATTGTGATGTGCGGCTTGAAAGAAATAGTAAGAAAAAATATACTTTAAACATATATACCTATGTAATTACTAACCCTAGTATATACTACTTAAAGTGGCAACACCGTTCCGGCTGTTATAGCCTGAACTGATTTGATAAGAGTGCTGCTTTGAGTTGATAGACCCCACAGCTGTCGCTTACATCACGCGTCTCACACCATTCCAGCCACTACAGCCACCACTATCCACATAATAGCCTGTACCCTGTCAGCTCCTGAAATAGCTACTGATGTCGAACCTGGCGCCTCTGCCTCTCTGAGCCCCGTAGGATGGGCGACCTCACCCTGTATTGAGTGAGCTTCATTCTGAAAGTTATCCTTAGTCTCTTGCGAGTTGCTTGGTGATCCCGCAGTCGGAATAGGAGCAAATAGTTGATTGTTGCCAGATTGGGTATGGCTGTAGGCTCCTGCAGTTGGAGCAGGAACGGAAGGCTGAACATTTGTGTAGGTATGTTTAGGGCTTCCTTGTGGTTGTCCGTGGGATTTCACTGTATACTGCGCTTCATGATTACCAGTACCGTTTTGAGTAGTCTGGTACCCTCCAGTCCAGCCACTAGGATACTGGACAATTGGATGGCTATAGCTTCCACTAGTGGTCTCGCACGCAGCCTCTGGGACTGTCAGGGTGACCGTGTTCTCTCCATTGGATCCACAGGCACTGCAAGGAGAGACAACAGTGGTCATGGAAAGGGTAGGGTACACCTCGTGGCCACAGTAGCAAGGGCTGTAGAGAAGGGTGACTGGGACACAGGTTGTAATAAGTGTAGAATGGCTTGGACCGACAGTAACATATGTGGCAGTGGTTACGGTCTCTGCGAACGTAGTCTTTGTGCAAGTGACACCCTTAGTCAAAGTCTGGTAAACAGTACGGATGGTGTAGCCGGTGGGGTAAGGTGCCTTGATAGTGGAACCAGAGGCGGAGAGTGTCTCAGAGCCAGGGTTGACGTATACATAGGTGGACGCAGAGGGTGCGGAGACGGTTTGGCTGATCCCGTGGCTTGTAGCAGAACTAGGCTTCGCCGTTGTGATGGCCTGCGTCTCCGTGGTAGACAAAGAGGCAGGGCGAGTCAACGTTGTCAAAGTGGAGAGCGGTGTTGTTTCGGAGGTTGTTGCACGGGAGCTTTGGATGTCGGTCGAGGTCGTGATTTCGTTGCTAGTGCTGAGAATCGATTCCGTTCCTTGAGATGTAATCACAGTGGCTAAAGTACTAACGCTCGAGGTCTCGGCAGTTGATTTGTCGGAGGTGGTTGACGTCTGGGAAGTTGTTGCCGCCACTGAGGTGGTGCTAACGTACAAAGAGTGTGTAGTAGTGGTACCCGCACCCGATGTAGAATCTGACAATGGTGATGAGGATGTTTGGAGAGTTGAAAGCATTTCGGTTGATGTTTCTGTTTCGTCACAATCGTCAGAAGTTGAAGCTAGAGATGTCACTTCAGAAGTTGTAGCGACTGAAGAAACGCCAGAAGTTGAAGCAACTGAAGATGTCTCGGATGTGGAGCCTATCGTGGACACCTTAGTTGTTGAAGCTGCCGAAGTTACTTCAGTTGAAGAGGTTACTGAAGACGCTTCAGAAGTTGTGGCGATTGAAGATACTCTGGTTGTTGAGGCCTCAGACGTGACTTCAGTTGTTGAACCTGCTGAAGATGCCTCGGATGTTGAAGCAATTGAAGACACTTCAATTGTTGAAACTTCCGAAGTTACTTCAGTTGCTGTTGAAGTTTCTTCAGTCGTTGCAGCCACTGTCGTGGACACTTCGGTTGTCGTAGCGATCGAGACTTCAGTGGTAGTTGTTGGGGTTTCAGGCTCAGAAACCGCAACACCCTTTATTGCAACAGAATAACCATTTGATGGCGAGGTCGAAGTGAAATCGGCCGCCAAATAGCAGCTGCCGGTCGGGTCCTCATACAGTACAGCACTGCAAACGTCGTCGATGTCGCATCGGCCTATACATTGTGCAAAGGTGTCTCCCTGGTAATAAGAGGTATAGATAATCGGGTTATTCAGGGAAGTATCACACTCAGTAGTGTACGAGTAGGCAGAGGTAGTGTAGATGTCGCCCATTTCATCGCAGCTTTCCGGTACCGACAGCGCCCCTGACGAGAGAAGCAGGAGCAAGGTCCATAGTGGCAAGCGAGTTTTTAGTGGCTGCATGGTAGGGGGATTTAGGAAGTCAGCCACACAAAAAATGAGTGCGAATTAACGAAAGTAGTGACCTGGAAAGCATACAGGCTTGTCGTATGTCAGGGCTCTCATACTCTTATTATATGATTCAACTCTGCAAATTTCAACAACACGTAATTTCCGAGTCCCTGGTAATTCCCCCACTCCTTTTCCGACTTGAGCTCAGATCTCTTACGACAAGGTTAGCTAATAAGTGATCTAGACTCTGATCTCTTTACTTTGTTTTTAATAAACGATCTCTTTGAGCTTCGAGCCCACTTAATCCAGAGTTAGTAAACAATACTGTACGTATTAGGAATAGCCTTCAGGTGGGAACGGTGTTGAGATCAACGCTGATGCCTTATTCAGGCTAGAAAATTCACCTCAGCCAGCCATGACAGCACTTAGATAAGCACTCAATAGTCTGTCGCACTATTGATTCGAAGCGGTCAGGCGGTGAGCTACTGCCGTTTGACAAGGATGCTTTATAGACCTTTTTTTTTACCCGCAGGTAACCAACACCAACAGTTTCCCGATCTCGCTTAACAATTGGTCTATTAACCACCTAAGCTGCGCTAACCGTCGAGTCCGAAACGGGAGCGCGTTTTATAGAGTAAGCATTTCATCACCGATTTTGTCTACATCATCAATTCAATAGTTACCACATGTACCACTTGGTCTCAAGCAACAGAGCTGCGCTGGTTACTGTTTCCGCTAATAACGATACTATTGATAGATATATATAAATCTTGATACCCCAATCTAGGTATGGAGAATAGAGCTGTCACAACACCTGACTATGCTGTGACGGTAAGGGTTGAGATCACCGACTCAGGCACAAGCTGACTCCGAGGCGTCATCCTCCCGACCAGTCCATATACTTTGACTATCTGCAACGAACATTAATGTCTGCCGCACGTGCCACCTTCATCAGTATTGTCGAACCACCCGAACGATCCATCATCTTCTTCATCCAGGCATCCGGCAACCAGAAACACGAGTAATCAAACAGGAATTAGAGAAATTGTCGGCGCTGATAGTACTGATTTTTACACTTTTGCTTTAACCTTCAACTTGGCTGAAGGTCAGCTCTTTTGTAACGGTTTACCAATGTTTGCGCTAGTGAAGATTACAAGGCGCTCGGCGCCCAAGATGAAGACGCCCTTGTCCAAGGTGTGATCATGAGAACCTTTAAAACTTCTGGGCGAACGCTTTTTTTTTTTTTTTCAAGGACTCGGTCTTAGCAAATGGCGAGGTAGGTTTCTGTCAGGACTCCGGTGGTCAAGTTTACATCACATCTGCTACTGGTCCTCCTGGATGTGTCCCGGTTACCCTAGGCGTCTGTGACGGTAAGGACATACACTGCTTTACAGCTTGAGATGCTAATTTAGGTATTTGCATAATGTCAAAATGGTTGAATTGTAGGATTCCAGACCTCAGCCTCTACTGTTTCGATCTTCACTAATGCAAGCGCGACTGAAACTGTCAGTTCCGGATTGTTCAGTAGCGGAGAGCTTACAACACTAGAAGCAACCGCATCTACAGAGGTCATCTCTCTTAGCTCCTCTCAACCGAGCAGTACCTTCTCCGAGTCATCTAGTTCTAAGCAATTCATCACCACTTTCCCCCAAATTGTTAACACATTTGCTTTTGCCTCTTCGCCAATTCAGTTCTGTATCGTCCACCGTTTCTTCCAGATTCATAAGACATCTATATCAGCCTCTTCTTCCGTATCTGGTGTCGCAGATCTTCCACCATTTCCGCCCAAACTAACATTTCCTCTGCTTCAACCGCTAGCTTTACAACGTCCACCATCGTCTGTACCCGACTTGTTGATACAACTATCCCAGCCTCTTCGCAGACGCCGATGTAGACATTCCCCTTTGCAACATCTGTCAAGGTTTTATCCGAGCTTTTTGAGTCTTCTGTCACCACTCCGTCCTTAACTTTTTCCAGCGGGTTGAGCGCTGAGGTATCTTCGTCTATTGAGCAGGAGGTTACAAGTTTGCTCACAATCGCGTCAGATGAGCCAACCGATACGACCCCTCAAACTTTTGGCTCAACCTCGGAGACCTGATTGGAGTCAGCTAACTCGAGTACGTCAAATACTTCAGAATCAACTTCATATTTTTTTATCGCAAGTTTCCAGAACCGTGAAAACTCTTCAGATACAAAGATCTACGGAGTAAAGGATTCATCGCTCCACAAGTTTACAGGGGCGCTCGGACTACTTAACTCAAAGCGTATAGATACAGCCGATGATCGATCTTTGAATGAAACGCTGCCCCGTTTCTGGGCATGAAAATGGGACCTTTTGAATCCCATATCCATTCCGTCGGTGATATAAGCCCCTCCCGTCAGCGCAATTCCTGCTTACTCTCGCATTCATCTTGCAAATTCTCGTTAGCATGGAGCAAAAGTCAGTACTGCCACCGGCCGATATTACAGCCGCTGCTGTGTTCCAGACCATTGCGTATATGGTCATTGTTTGGCTCGGCTATTGTATGCTACTGGCAGTTTACAATATCTCACCATTACATCCTTTGTACCGCTTCCCTGGTCCCAAGATTGCTGCAGCAAGTTATTTATACGAGGCATACTACGATTGGTGGCTGGTAGGGCGATATGGGCACGAGATCCGTCGCATGCATGACCAATATGGTAGGTTTGGGACGTTTGTCTGTCCCACGGAAACAGTTTGTTAACAGAATTCAGGTCCAATCGTTCGAATAAATCCGGATGAGCTGCATTGCTCAGACCCGTACTTCACGGACGAGATTTATGCTGGCCCCGGCCGAATCCGCGACAAATGGCAGCACCAGCTGAACACGGGAGGCGCAGGTCCCGTTTCTGTGACTGGTTTCTCAACAGTTAACCACGAACTTCACCGCATGCGGAAAGGAGCATTGTCCAAGTACTTCTCCCGTCAGCAGATGCTCAAACTCGAGGGTGAGGTGCAAGAATTTGCACAGATGACTGTTGACAAAATGCTTCGATACGCTGGTGGAGAGTCCTTTGACGTGAAAGAAGCCTTTAACTGTTTTACAGCAGACATCATGTCTCAGTACGCTTTTGGTGAATCTATGGGCTTCATCGCTCAAGATGGATGGGAGCCAAATCTTGCTACTTGGGTCAAGTCTTTCTTCCAGAGTGCCTACATGATGAGACATAATGTCTTTGCCAGGAAGATGGCGCAGGTTCTTCCGTTCCTATCTGACTACTTGGGTGAAGATATTAAAGCAGTTATGAGACAGATGAACGTTGTGATTCCTGGGTATATCGCGGCTGCTTTGAAGAATCCCGAGGGAGGAAGAGTTTTTGCTGACGTGATGGAGTCCAAATCACTACCTGAGTCAGAGAAATCCATGTATCGGCTATCGGGAGAGGGTTTCAATTTCCTCCTGGCCGGGACCGAAACTACTGCCGTAGGTAGTTGCTCTTGATTTTATATGCGGCAGCGGTACTCATAAGTTTCAACAGGCCATTCTGACGGTTATCACCTACTACCTGCTCGCTCAACCACTGACATATAAACGATTGGTGGCCGATCTCGAAGAGATCGATCCGAAAACAGTCAAGTGGACCGAGCTCGAGCAACGTCCTTACCTCTGGGCCGTTATCCACGAAGCTCTCCGTGTAATGCCTGGTGTATCCCACCGTTCAGCCAGGATTGCCCGCGAAGAAGACTTGGTCTACAAAAGCAAGGATGGTGACGTTGAGTGGGTTATTCCCAGAGGCACTCCCATTGGTATGACTTCAATGATCAATCACTGGGATAAGGAAATCTTTCCCAAACCGGACGAGTTTACACCAGAGAGATGGTTGGAGGGAGGGAAGCCTAACTTCAAACTACAGAAGCTCTTGATTGCCTTTGGTAAGGGTAGCCGAGCATGCATTGGTGAAAAGTAAGTTGCCGTTTAACTCTCTGCCCGTTCTATGTTAACGACTTTCCAAGCCTCGCTTATTGCGAAGTCTATATCATGGCAGCTTTGCTCGCTTTTCGAGTTATCCCCAGGGCGCGTCTATATGAGACAACGATCGAAGACATCACATACGATCACGACTTGATTGTAGTCCAAACGAAAAAGGGATCTATTTCGGTCCGTATAGCCATCTCATAAGTCATGATACAGGTAGAGGAGGTTGGACCAAAGCTCGATACTATAAATACCGTTAATAAAGACTAGCTACACCTGCATAGGTAAGCATATCTTTATCTCATCAATACTGTTTGTGCCCATCAGAACGCCTAAGCGTGTTCGACTTCCGTAACTGCACTCTTCATCTGCGCTTGACTCCTGGCGATGCCAGCGGCAGAGTTCTGGCCATCAAATAGGACGGCAATCTCTTCTAGAGTAGGACCCTTTGTCTCGACGAAGAAGAAGTAGATCACGAGACACTCAGTGACCAGGCTGTAAAGCGTTGTTAGTCCAGTCAACGCGCTGGCGCAAGTGAGTAGTGACTTACATGACTATATAAACAAAGTAAAATTTCCATGCAAGCTGCTGCAAGCCGAGAGGATTCACCCACTGGTTGAATACCCCTGAGAGAGCTGTAAAACAGAAGCAGAGGGTAAGTCCCTTGGCCCTGATATTATATGGCAGAATCTCAACAGTATAAGATACAGTCAAGCCTGGCCATGCAGCACCGGCCACGCCGTAGAAGAGGAAGATCATGGCGACGACGGCAATGCCCGCAGCTGACGATTCAGTCTTTGCGTAGACGGCGCTGCATGCAGTCCAGATAGTGAAGGATATGAGCATGCCGACGCCAGCGAAGAGGAAGAGAACCCTTCGTCCCACGCGATCGACAAAGAAGGCGGCAAAAAGGGAGACAAGCCAGCACCAGATGGTGAGGCCACCGTTGATGTATGCCTGAGTGACAGCACTAGAACCTATTAGTATCTCTCGATATTAACTGCACATAAATATCACTTACTCCGTGATACCAATTGTCCTCAGAATGGCGGCAAGCTATAGCCAGGGTCAGTTTACACTCTCAGTAGCATCGAATCTTGGAGTCCACTTACATAGTATGATACAAGACCGTTACCACTGCACTGAGAGAAGATTGCAGTAGCAATAATCAGCCCGCATCGCTTTCGGTTACCTGGAGTGCGCCAAAGCTCTGCCCATCCATTGTCTGAAGACTCACGCTCGAGTCTAATGGTATTGACGATCTCGGTATATTCCCATCGGACAAACTCATCATTATCGTCCCCGTTGCCATGGTACTTGACAAGAATCTTGCGAGCTTCTTCCTCTCGTCCTTTGCTAATCAGCCATCGAGGGCTTTCAGGCACAATGAAGATGGCCAGAAGCTGGATACCAGGCATGAGGCACTGCAGTCCAGTGGGGAGAACCCATTGAAGGTTTCCAGTCTGGTTTCTTAGAGTTCCAAAGCATACCCACGCTGCAATGATGCTACCGAGATACCAAAGCGTGTTATAAACGGTCGTGATCTTGCCCCGATGGCGGGGATGGGCGATCTCGGTGATGAGGAGAGGGCAGGTCGCGTTGGAAATGTTGGAGCCACAGCCCATGATGAATCGGCCGACGAGGTACAGCGCATCGCGTCGCGGTCCATGGCCCTTTTGAGGAAAGCATTGCATAAGGGCTCCGACAATAACGATGATACAGCCAATAGCTGTGCCTTTCTTTCGGCCCAGCCCGTCGGCGACATATGGAGCGAAAAGGAGGACAAAGAGACCTCCGAAACCGGGCATGGCGCCAAAGATACCTAGTCGACTTCCTTCTGGGTGATCAAAAACTATACCATACTGTTAGCTGGGAGGAGTATTGAGCTCCAAAGAAATGAGTTACATGTCTGCCACGATCCCATTGTCTGAAGACCATTGAGCAAGCTAGAGTCGTAGCCGAGGGTAGTCGAGCCCATGAAGAGAAAGACCATCATTAGGTACAACTTCCTCAGCTCAGTCTGTTTCCAGAAAGGCAATGATGAGCCTTGAGGAGCATGAGTCTCCTCTGAGATGTCGACATCGGTCTCCTTTGAGGTCATGATGAGCCAGAGTGTTGAGGAAGGTGCCAGTTGGTCAAGAGATCTGGAGTTAAAGCACCTGTTGATCAAGCGATGATCTTGGCTGATTCCCCGATGGGTTATATATCCAGGGCAAGGAAATGTCTGGCATGAGTGCCTACACTTAACAGCCACATACTAGTCAAAGATCAAGCCATGAGTCTCGTGACAGTAAGTCACAGCAATGCATCATGGTCCTTGGATGGTATGGATTTGCCATGCTTTTCCTGCTCTCCCCATGGGGAAGACAAGGTTGAGGAGTTTGTTTAGGAGACTAAATCACAACAGGTTAAGCAATTATGAGTGATCCACCACACTGGTGGCTTTGATTGGGCGAGCACGTCTGAACTCGACCACCACCAGCAGTCGAACCATTCTTGTTCTGGCAAAGGCTGTTGAGGTATATCCGACATTTCGGCGAACTGGTCCATACAGGAGAGTCTAAAAGAGAGGAGGTGATCCGAATATTCTCCTCGGAGTATCTCGTTTTTTTTTTGCCAGTCAATTCTACGGAGAAAAGCCCTCACCCTGTTACGCCGCCGTAAATCCTTCAATGACTGACCCAAGCGAGAGTGCCCCTGCTTCTGTCTCCGCTGGTGCATCAACAGCAAATTCGGGACAGCGGTCTCGGAACCAAGCAGCTTGTGATGTCTGCAGGGCCAGGAAAATCCGGGTTGGGCAACCTTGAGGCGTCCATAACGCCACTGTCTACCTAGATGCTAACAATGTTGGTAGTGTACGTATGATGCTAACTGTCAGCGATGCCGAGGCTGCGAGTTTCTAAATGTCACCTGTACTCATGAACGTCCAAGAAGGAAGCGTGGACCTCCAAATAAGTCAGTTCATTGTATGTTGCTAGTTGTATTAGTACACTGACGCAGGACAGACATGCACAAAAAGCCCCGAGGCAGCTTGTAGGGTCACCAAGAATTCTCTCTTCAAACAACGTTTCCATCTCACCAAGCGAAAGCAATAATGGTCGCCAATCAACAACACCACTGCAAAGTCCCGAGGTCCTGGGTCATATGGACCGTTCCGCGACTTGCATCTGCTCCGGACTCAGCAGCAAGTGGCTTTCCGCGTTTGCCCCGGAGCCGATCATTATGCGGCTGCTAGGGGACTGGTTCAATGTGATCCACCCTCTAGCTCCGATCTTACTCCGTCGCCGGTTCCTTCAGCGCCTTCAGCAAGGGGTAGCTGACTCTAACGCGGAGTTCTGTGGGCTTGTCATCAGCGTATGCGCAGCTACGAAAGCGACACTGCCGCGGGGTGACTATGGACCAGTGACTGTAGATTATTGCGTTGACTTCCTTGATGCTCACGGACTACTCAAGAGTCAATTTACCCGAGACTCTTTTAGCATGGACAGATGCATCGCCTTGTACAATATCGGTACAGCCATGAGCGCCACCACGAAATCGGGGTTGAGCAGCATGCGCGCCTATCACGCGTTGAGCGAGGCAGCTGCAGGGGCCAGGTACCTGGCATATTATCGGATACACGAGCGCGATGAGGCTGAACAGCAGCTCTTGAGAAGACTCATCTGGCTATTATTTGCTAGTGCATGGTATGTTGCGGCATTGGGAGTGGAATACTCGGGCAGCGCTAATCAAGTGACATATTACAGTAGTGCGGATATTTTCGGAAGACTACCCATCAGTCTCCTCAGTCAAGATCGCATCGAGACCTTTCCAAGGCCGCTTCCTCTTTCAGATAACCAGATGGAACCAAAAGCTCTAAACAGCTGTCACGAGCCACCTTGGCACGGAGATGACACCACTTATGTTCCAGGACTAAACTCGTTAAGCGACTTGTTTCTCATCTGGCAAGAGGTGCAGCAAGTTCCCGAGGGTACGGAACCGCAAAGTACTATCATGAGAAATCTTGCAAAGATTCAACAAGTTCTAGATAATCTCCCGCCCGAGTTACGGTGGCGTGGTGGTCTGTCCCGTCCCGCTAACGTCACAGAAGGACACGACGTTCAGATCGCCAATTTATTTGTGACGAGTCTCAACATCCGCTCCAACATTCTTCAGAAATTCGGTCCCACAGATAAAAGCGCAGAAGATCACCAGAAAATTATAGACGACCTATTAGAGATCCTGTACCATCTTCCCCGCGCTGTCTTTGATGCCAACGGCAGCAGCCTTGTCCCTAAAATTCGGGACATTGGAGCAGCCTACCTCGAGCAGTTGGGGAGCGGCGTGGGAGAAGTGGAGATAGGAGATGCGAGAATTAAACTTGAGCGATTACTTCGGAAGCTGGATGATCTAGATTGTTGGCAAGGAATTGGTGTGCTAGATACTCCGCCATTGAGGGTAGATACGTGACCTGAATAGCGACACAGATATCAGATCATTAACGTCAGACCTGAGTCGATTCTACCCCAACTTCGGATGCCCCGCAATGAAGAACGCCGCAGCTATTCGCCGAGACTTGGGCCAATTTCTCCTGGGTTAATGCGGAGTAAGTCCGAGTATCCCTGCAAGCTTGCCCAGAGCTCTCCGCACAAGAACCCATGATCCACCAACCCTACACTCCGGTTTATGCAGTTCGGGAAATACAGAAGGTATTTGAATCATCTATGATTCGATATTACAATCAATTTCATCTTTGTCAACGCATCCATTTTTACCATTCCATGCTCTACAACCATGACTGCCACACAAATCCCAACAGCACCAGCCCAGCATGCCTACCCCCATCTTAAACGATCTGACAAGGGTTCAGTTCAACTCATTGTCAAAGGGAAACCCTTCTTGATGCTCCCTGGCGAGCTTCACAATTCATCCCTCAGCTCTGCCAAGTTCATGAGTGAAGTTTGGCCAAAAATGAAATCCGACCACATTAACACATTGCTTGGTTCGGTGACATGGGAAATGATTGAACCCAAAGAAGGCCACTTTGACTTCAGTGAGCTTGATTTGGTTCTGAAAGGCGCCAGAGAGCACGATATGCACCTCGTTCTGCTCTGGTTCGCAACATACAAGAACGGTCTTTCAACATATGCCCCGGGATGGGTCAAGAGGGATCCCAAGCGGTTCCCCCGAGTTCAAGTTCTTGAAGCTGGTGGCATCAAGAGGACACTCGAGATGATTACTCCTCTATGTGGCGCCGCGTGCGAGGCGGATTCTCGAGCTTTTGCTGCCCTTTTACGACATCTTGGAGAAGTTGATTCGCAGCACCAGACTGTTTTGATGGTTCAAGTTCAGAATGAGACCGGAGTCCTCGGAGATTCTCGGGATCGATCGCAAAGAGCTAACAAGGCGTTTGCTGAACCCATTCCGAGTGATCTTCTACAGTATCTGAGCCGCGTCGACACCCACTCAAGATTCAAGAAACGAATCTCAAGTGTTCCTTCATCAGGTACTCATTCCTGGAATTCCCTTTTCGGACCCGGGACAGCAGCCGATGAGGCCTTTATGGCGCATTTAATATCCTCCTACGTGGGACGCGTTGCCGCAGCAGGAAAGGCCGAGTATCCTATCCCTCTGTACACAAACACATGGCTCAACATTGAAGGGCAGTCAGAGCTGGACTTTGGTGGAGGCGCGCCAGTTGTGGTTGGTGGCGGTGACAAGCCTGGAATTTACCCATCTGGAGGTCCTTGCCCGCATGTGTTGGATATCTGGCGATTTAACACGCCCTCTCTAGACCTCCTAGCACCGGATCTTTACTTTCACGACTACGAAACTGTCTGTCGCAACTATACAGAACAAGGAAACACTCTCTTCATCCCGGAACAGAGACGCGATGACTATGGAGCGCGACGCGTCTGGTTATCCTACGCGACTTACGGCGCTCTTGGGGCTAGCCCGTTTGGTATCGATACTGGCTCTGACATCATTGGCCGTGAGTTCAAGCTTCTCGACCAGACCAAGCAATATCTTCTCAATGCTGCACCCGAAGATCGCTTTGGCTTCTTTTTTGACGAAGAGCCAAGCGAGAAGAAGCCGGAACAATGGACTCGCACATTCGGTGATATCAAGGTCATCGTTGAGCGCTGCTTCGTCTTTGGCAAGCCCGGCCCCGGCGCTGGAATGATTATTCACTTGGGTAATTCCAAATTTCTCCTCGTCGGCCGGGGCTTCCACGCCCGATTCAAAGCAGCTCGTAAGGATGCAACCTTTGGTGGGATCCTTTGGGGCGAAGAGAAGGAGGTTGATGAGCACGGAAACCTACAGACATTGAGAATCTTGAATGGAGACGAGACGAGGCACGGCGAATTCATGATGATGCCTAATGACGATCCCGATTATGGCGGATTTCCTATTGCTGTTACACCTGGAGCGAGGACTTGCATTGCTGAAGTGGAAGCTTATTGGATTGCCGAGGATGAAGATGACCGATAATGACAATATTGATTCATCAGGTAGACGAGATTACAGTGGTATCCACAGTAATACCAATTTTGTAACATCTTGTCGCATTCCCTTGTACATCACGTGTTACAGACCCATGCTGATCTCAGATCGCCCCTCATCCTCATCCACCTCAAGTTCAATGGCGTCGAATAACTAACCCAGACACTTAACTTTAAATTATTACAGTCACCATGGCAGATCAAACAGCGCAATCGCCAAATCCGGCAGAAACACCATCATCGCCCGCAGTCTCACCGCCGCAACAGACAGATCTTATTGCCGCCAATGACGAGCATGTACGTGGATAAAATACCTCACCAAGGTTTAGTCACGAACTCATCTGTTTTTGTAGGACAATCAAGATGAAGACGATGCCGATTCTACTCTTGGCGCAGACGCGTTAGTTGTCCCTCAAAAATAACCGAGAGTGACTAAATGCTAATTTTGTGCAACTTAGAGAGAGCTCGACGGCTTCAGTCTCGGCCAGTATCCTCGAATATCGCCGCAGTCAGGGCCGCACTTATCACAGCGATAAATTTACCACCAACTACTTCTTGCCCAATGACGATCAACAGCTTGAGTCTGTGGACTTGACGTATGGCCCTTGCTATACGAAAGTATTGTTCTAGTTCTGATCTTTCATAGTCACCACTATTTGACAATCTTGTTGGATGACAAGCTGTTTCTGCCTCCTTTAGAAGCAGATGATATCAAAGTTGGTTCTCCCGTTCCAAGAAGGGCTACAATTATTATATTGCTGACCGCTTGGTGCTTTGTCAGAAAGTGCTTGACGTAGGCACTGGAACTGGTAAGTTATCTCAAACATATTGCTCTCATGCACTATTGACAGGCTGAATCAGGTATCTGGGCCATGTACGCACATTCTTGGTCTCTATGAAGTCCACCCACTGACTGATTTAGTGAATTCGCTGATCGTCATCCGAATGTCGAGATTGTTGGCACCGACCTCTCCCCATGTCAACCAGAGTGGGTTCCACCAAACGTTCGGTTCGAAATAGACGACGCGGCCCTTGAGTGGACATGGGGACCTGATGAGTTCGACTTTATTCATATCCGGTACATCTTCGGTGCTATTAAAGACTGGTCTGCCCTGTTCTCCGAGGCCTACCGCTGCTGCGTCCCTGGGGGCTGGGTTCAATCCGCTGAAGCTGATGTCGAGTTTCGTTGCGATGACGGCACCATCGATAAAGAGCCAAACCTCAAGATATATAAGAAGCTGTTTGAAGAAGGAGGAAAGATTCTCGGAAATTCCTTTTTCGTTTATGATCAACAGGTTCAAGGCTTCAAAGACGCCGGCTTTGAGGACATCACGACTGTGGACTACAAGGTGACTGCTGCAAGACGTTGGATTTGAAGTGGTAGATTATTAACAACTATCTAGATTCCTGTCGGCGATTGGCCAAAGGATCCCAAGCTCGCCGAGGTTGGGAGATTTGTTCGCGCTTGTTTAGAAAATGATATCGAAGGCAAGTTAAGACCTCTTGCTGCTCGCCTACTGACCAGCTAACAACTTTTCCTAGGATATACTACCATGATGTGGAACGACGTGTTGAAGTGGCCTAAGGATGAGTATCAGTTGTTCCTGATGAGCATTCGCAAAGCTATCAGGAACCCCAGGATTCACACATACATGAGGGTTCGATATGTATATGGACGCAAATCATCATCACAGTAAGACGAATCACGACCTTTATCTGGAGATTCTCTACTTCATATGACCAAAGAGGCACCTCTTGGTATTAAGTCAACATACATATTGGCTTCATTATTACTGTGTATCTAATTGTTCAAGGAATTGCTTCCTTATTATATAAGTATCTTAAGCTCAGGTAGTATTCGCTTAAGTATTAAGCTCTCTCTACTAGAACTACATTATTAGGTGTCTTTACATCAGGTAGCACAGACTCTAAACCATTAGACTGCATAGCCGTCTCTTTAAACTTCCTCGGCGAGATGTTCATAGCATAAAGCTCATCCATCTTCTGAAATGAAAGACCTTTAGTTTCAGGAAACAACCACCAACCGCCAAAACCAGCAATCAGTCCAGTAGCCAAGAATATGAACCCGACCTTTCCGCCCAAGTCTCCGGCGTCAGGATTAATCATATAGGGGACTGTAAATTGCATGATCAGACCCCATACCGAGTTGGTGATGGTGATGAAGCCTTGGGTTGCCGCTCTGAGTCGCATGGTTGCGATTTCCGACGCCAGGACAAATCCCGTGGCACCGATGGAGAGCTGATAGATCAGCGCCCAAACATACAGCATGCCCACGATACCCCAGCTTGCTCTTTTTGTATCGGGGATGCATCCCAGGATCCCCATGATCAGTAGCATCAAGCAGAGTATAAACTGAGGACCGACAATGAGAAATCGACGACCAAATATCTCTGTGAGGGGAAACGCGGCAGCGCTGGCGACAAGCATAATAACATAGAGAGCGCATGAAGCGGCAAAATAGTCTTTGACGCCGATCAACTCAAAGAAGTACGTCGCGTAACCGATTACAAAGGTTGCTCCAATCATTTGTTGAGCTGAGGCCGCGAAAATAGCAGTACACGTACGCTTGCGGTTGAGTTTGTTGAAGCATTCTGTTTCCGCTTGTACGTTGATGCCCAAGATTCTCTTTGGAGGTGCGTTATCCACGTTACCATGGAGGTCGTTGGTGAGTCGAATTTCTTCCTCAATACGTCTGACTTCTATATCGTAGTATTCGGCATTATCAAAGCCATATATACGATGGAGTGCTTTCTTAGCATCGCCTAGTCGGCCACGTCTGATGAGCCAATAGGGTGACTCGGGGAAGAAGAGCCAGGATATGGTTAAGATGACTGTAGTATAGGCTCTGCATTAGTGACTTAACATCATGGGAGTACAGATACAACGTACGAGGGAAAATGTACATAGCCACGACCGGAAGCCACCATTGCCATTTGCCGGATATGTGACTACTCCCCTGGCTTACAATGACGATAGCAAACTGGCCGAAGACGATGCTAGTATTGAAGAAGCACAGGAAGAAGCCACGGAGCTCAGGACGGCAAGTCTCACCAATCCATAGAGGTGAGATGGTGAACATCATACCGATCGCGATACCATTAACACCCCGTCCCGCCAAATGGGTCTTCCAGTCTGGAGCAAGTTGCTGGAGAAGGACCCCAGCAACTGAGATGATGGATGCTGCCAAAATGCCCCATTTTCGACCGAATCGTTCGAGCAACGGCGCAAAGATAAAGGTAGCGACGATTTCGGTAGCGGGAGCGATCGAGTTCCAGGCGGAGAGATAGTGGGCCGGAATGAGATAGGTACCGTCCGACTTGAGCACTCCGAACTTGTTCCTAAATTCAGGCAAAGCAGCGAGCTGACCGCCGGCCACGATGTCAAAGCCTTGCATGACAACGCCCGTCGAGATCAGTAGAGCTGGTTGTCGTTATGAGCAGATAGAAACGGACAACAGGTAGGGGATTGACTTACCCCAAAGGGCGAACCGCGACTGCGACCTAAGAATTTTCCATTTGTTGTCTGGATTGACAACGGAATAATCCACTCTGGGGTGCAATAGTCAGTACCTGTCTGGAAGCTCTCAGTCAAACGAACGAGACGCGCTTACCCATGAATTAGAGTCATCGTGACTTTGACGTGTTGAACTTGAAGTATCGAGGTAATATTGTGTAGGAAGGGCTTATTGCTGTACTAAGTAACTGCAGACGGAGTTGACCTTTGCCAGGTCCGATATGAAATACTTATAGCCCTGCCAGTTGAGTCGTCTAATCGATCCGGGGTTGGTGCATAACCCCGGTGCATCCAGACAGTTGGATCGTCTGATGATCCGGGGTATGGGGTAAGGTTGTCACTGTAAATGCAAGCGGAGCCAGGGACTCGGGGTGGAGAATTACGTCCGCCTCGTCTTTCCAACCGGAATTTCGTAGGGATTGGACTTAACACGGTCACGTGTCTGTTATGTTCCATGGTTTCCACTTCCGAGTTTCTCCAAGTCCATCGCGGAGCTATCTCGAGCTCCGCGATCTGCCCCGCAGCTAAGGAATGCCGATATCCCCACCAAAATCAGTTGAGGGGGGGTTCGCGCCGCATCAAGATACGCTGACCACTCCTCGCTCGAATCGACATCTATAACTGAGCTGACTAGGCTTCAGTTTCCCAGTAGTATCTGCATCCTCAATTTGATAGCGTAACCTATAGACTTGACACGAAGTAGCCGGATGACGAACCAGTTACAACAAACGTGGAGAAGTCGCCCCGAGCGGCCTAGAATGCATTTTACGGCAAACAGTTGGATCAACGATCCATGTGCTCCGGGATACGACCCATGGACCAAAACCTACCATGTATTCTACCAATGTACGTATCTACCTTTGAGACGTGCCACTGGAACAATTTGCGCTAACTAGCATGATCTGGCAGGCAACCCATCGAGCTGCGAATGGGGTAACATGTCCTGGGGCCACCTGGTGTCTAGAGACTTGTTGACATGGAGATCAGCTCCAGTTTTGCCAGTTCTTGTACCAGACCAGCTCTATGACTCTGAAGGCGTCTTCACTGGGTGCTGGGTTCCCACCACCGACGCCAGTGACAAGACACTGAGGGTTGCCTATTCTTCAGTGAAGCATCTGCCATTTCACTGGAGCACCCCACCATACCCACGTCACGCAGCCGGTTTAGCACTGGCAACCTCCCACGATGGAGGTATCACTTGGGAAAAGTCTCCTCGCAATCCAATATTACCTGGTGAGCCAGACGATTTAAACATCACTGGCTTCCGCGACCCTTACGTGACGGCTCCGCTACCCATCCACCACAGTGGCCCGGTAAACCTCTACGGGTTGATCAGTGGCGGGATACAGGATCTAGGTCCTACAACCTTTCTCTATGAAATATCCCAAGAGAACCTTGAGAATTGGAAGTATCTCAATCCTCTTGTGGATGTTCCGCTCCGATTTCAGCCTTCAGATAAGTGGAGTGGCAACTACGGCATCAACTGGGAGTGCACCAATTTGGTGACGCTTTACGCAGGTGATGTTTCACGCCACTTCCTCATCATCGGAGCTGAAGGCGATATTGAAAAGGAACACGTGGAGAAGGACAGTGAACGCCCGGGAGTTCCTTCACGTACCATAAGGAGCCAGCTGTGGATGTCAGGCCATCTCACCACGAATGATGAGGGCATCATCAAATTTCGATACGAACACGGTGGTTTTCTTGATAATGGACCGTACTACGCCGCCAACTCATTCTTAGATCCTATCGGCAACCGCCGCATTGTGCACGGGTGGATCCCAGAAGAAGACATCACTGCTGGCGCTGCTAAAGCAAAAGGTTGGAATGGATCTCTCGCAATCCTACGGGAGGTTTTCCTCCTTCGAATTCCCAATGTGAAAGGGACTTGCCGCAGCGGACTCTCTGAGATATATCCCTTTGAGTGCCTAGAGCAGCCGGACGGTTCTACCACCGTTTTGACTTTAGGTGTAAGGCCTATCAGAGAGATGTCAAGACTCAGGGAGACTAGTGCTAGGACTATAGAGCTTGAATCTCGTGCTATGCTGCATGGGTCAGGCACCTCAGCTTCCCGAATGATTACTCGCACAGAGTCACCAAGCTGGGAGCTGGAAGCGGAAATTGCTGTCCGCCCCGGATGTCACTCCGTTGGTTTTCACCTTCGTCACAGCGACGATCTTTCGATTCGCACGACAATTACATTCTGTATAGCTGACGAGACCATTCTCGTTGATCGGACAGCTTCAAATGACGACCGAACAATTAATAAGTGCCCGGATGCCGGACCCTTTACATTGCTGGCGCTGACGCGGCCGGATGCGGGAGATGAAGTGATATGGGAGAAGCTTAGGGTCCGCATCTTCTCAGATGGAGACATTCTCGAAATTTTCGCCAATGACCGCTTCGTATTGGCCACTATGGTGTATTCCGAGAACTACAGTCCAGATATGGGTGGGATCACTGCGTTCGCTACCGGAGACATCAACAGTGTGTCATTTGAAACCGTAAAAGTTTGGGATGGATTGGATGTTAAATATATAACGAAAGAAACCTGAACCAATTTATCACACCTATTGCTCATTGAGCCTTATTTGCCTCTTCCCCAAGCCAAAGCTGGAACTCTGTCACTCGCCGACTTAGCGAACTTTCCATTAATATCAATGACGGGCTGGCCTCGATAATCCGTTTATCGACAGACAACGTAGATTCCAAACATGAAGCAAGGTAAGACCAATCCACCAGGCAGTGAGTTTGGATACAACGAGTTTGCGACGCCTTTATAACAGCAAGCGATGACATGAAGATAGTTGAATACAGCGTCCAACGATTGACAATACAGTTTTGGATAGAAATCAGTATACTCGGCATCAACTGGGCATACGCGCTAAAAAACCTTTCGCAATGCTGGAATACTTCAGGAGTTGCTGTACCATCTTGAATACTCTGGTAAATCGCTGGCCAATATATTGATAGTTTGCAGCAGTAATACTGGACCCTGAGGAAGATGTTAAGAGGCTCAGCATACGGTAAGTTATCGTTGTCCGAGAGATCATTGACTTGGAACTTTTGAAAGCGAACGACATGTGGCAAGTAGTCATACCATTCGTCGAGTTGGAACTCAAGCTCTAAAGCGATACTGGGAGCATAAACTATCTCGCCATGAGAACTTTTGCGAATAGCTGTATTACAACGGTGCAACATTCGTCTCATGGAGATTTCAGCGAGGAAAAACGACTGCGTTCTGTCGTTCTGAGATAACTCAGTGGTTGATGTGATGCTGTCCGCTGGTGAAGTGTTGGTGCTTTCAGGCGATCCCGTATCAATATCGAATTGCCATGCACGGCGGCTATTGGGCAGGGGCACTTTATCGTCTTGGTTCCAGATACCGCTATCCACAACATCAAGCTGAACACGCAGCTCACTCTCGAGGAGAAGGATGGCCCAATAGGCTCTTATGGCATGCTGGTAAGGTTCTTCGGCGCCAGCTCCAACGTGCTTGAGTAGATTCTGCACCTTGAAGGACGCCATCATGGTGTAGTCGTATGCCTGGCTGGGCTTGGAAACACAACAGTGGTAAATAGCTAGCAAGAACAGACACTGTACGCTCTCGATGCTCTTGTCGGTTAATACCACAGGCAACGAGGCCATGGCGACTTCTAAGTAGAGATCACTGCTGTTTCCGGAACCAGAGCCTCCTAACTCATAGTCCCGCTGGGCAAGGGCACCAACGGCGGCCACCAGCAGTACCAGACATGACTCGGGTCCCAGCGTCAGAGTCCCTGAGATGATGCCGAGATAGCGTGTTGAAAATCCAGGGTGTAGTATTGGATACCAAATGTGGATATGTCTGGAGAAAGCAGCGAGAGCCATAAGGGCATATTGTTGTTGGATGAGGTGCATCCTCGATGATTGGCCTGGCCATACGGGTGGAACATTTCTCTCGAGCATTGCAATCTCCTCAGCAAAACCGGGTCCAAGACCAAGGATAGCCATGACACACCCGGTTCCGAGCAATTGGAAAGGTAGTTTTTCCTCGCCAGTGAAGATATGGTATCCCTGACCGGGGTCATGAGGCGCAATGTTAGGCTGTTGGGTAGCATCCAAGGGCAGTTTCCTAGCGATGTAGTCGAGCCGCTCACGTATTACTGCGAGTTCTGCTTCGACTCTATCGGTACAGGTTAGTATCCATCAGGCGAGCGATTTAGTGCTAAATTGATTACCTGTTAGGAGGGTTCGGTATGATCTGCTCGTATTGGCACTCGAGTCCACGGATACGACAATAGCCGCACTCGGGTTTCTGGCTGTCACATCGGGTTCTCCTGGCTCGGCAGGCAGCACACGCGGTGGTTGTTCGCGTCCGCGTCTTCCTGCGTGAAACCGGCGGGCTGCCTCCAGATTGGGATTCAGCATGCGGGTCTGACATATTGAGTGCAATAGTGTAATGCCCGACGTCCGCGATAGAGCTTGGGAAGGGGAAGGATCGGGAGGACTTTTTATCTCCGCGATGGACCTTGAACGACCAAGGACGAATGTTGGAAGCGGAGATGCGCTAAAGCCTTAGCACCTCGCCATTTCGCGGAGGTAAACCCAACCCCGCGATATCACTCCACATCCATCAAGACAAGGGACCCTCTAGCTCAAAATATCATTGGTCAAACCATCCATTCCCTCTGGACACTAGCAGCTTTCCTCCGCGATGCGGTGGCAATCCGAAAGGATAAGTCAGGTCAACAGCAAAGGCCTAGATCCCGATTCCTCGAGCACAGTTGTTTGTCTGAATGTTGGCTAGCTGTAGCACTGAAGAGCTCATCGACTGGGTATACCCCAGGGACATGAAGCCACTATCGCCATCACGATGAAGGCATATATGCCCGCTTGGAATCGACCGTTTACAACCCACCACTTCCATTCACAAGCTTCTTCTACTATCTACACAAGCACTAACGATCCATATTGCCTATACCATCATGAGCAATCCTCTTTCCTCTCTTCAAGGTGGCCTCCTTAACAATGTGGCAAAGCTGAAGACGGCTCGCACTGCCCGTGTTTCCAGCTGGGATCACAGTGGCCTCAACGAAGATGCTTGGGTCATTCAGCCAGGTGAGACGGCTGTCTTGGCAGACCTCGAGGGTCCCGGGACTATCACCCACTTGTGGTTTGTCCAGACTTGCCGCCGCATCGTGGGCCCTGGTCTCATCCCATACTCCAAGTCGGGTGTTGCCATGATGGAGGTGCACAATGCTCTTGGCCTCAACTACGAAGTCAGTGACCCGGACTACTACCGAAAGGTTATTATCAAGATGTACTGGGACGATTCCGAGACCCCAAGCGTTCTGGCACCCATCGGCGATTTCTTCTGCCTCGGTCACTCCATGGCAGCCAACTTTCAATCACTCCCCTTCACGGTTTCTGTCAAGCCGTCTGAAGAAAAGAAGTTTGGTGGTGCTGCTGCTTTTAACTGTTATCTGCCGATGCCCTTCAATAAGCGAGCTCGCATCGAAATCGAGAATCAGAACGATGAGGCCTACTTCCAGTACTTCTATATAGATTACGAGCTTTTCCCTGAGCCTCTGAGTAAGGATACACTCTACTTTCATTCACACTGGCGACGTGAGAACCCTACCAACGGCTGGGCTCCGGAGAGCATCCAGACCAACAGCCTGGAGACTCAGGTTCCAAATCTGGACGGCAAAGGCAACTATGTCATCCTGGAGACGGAAGGCGCTGGGCAATACATAGGCTGTAACCACAGTGTTGCCCACTTCCAGGGAACATGGTGGGGTGAGGGTGACGACATGATCTTCATCGACGACGATACCTGGCCTCCGTCGATGCACGGGACTGGCGGCGAAGACTATTTCACTCAAGGATGGGGCATGCAGAAGAATGCTTACCCTTTCTGTGGGACTATTATCCACGAGGAGGATGTTCCCAACCACCAGGTCAGCTATCGATGGCACCTTGCGGATCCCGTCCGTTTCAGCAAGAAGATCCGTGTCACAATGGAGTCTGGGCACGCGAACCATCTTCGAGACGACTGGTCTACGACGGCGTACTGGTACCAGACTTTACCAGGGCCAAAGCTATCTATTCAGCCAGTGGAAGAGCGAATCCCCCGCAAGCCAGAGTTTCCAGCAGGCAAGCATCCGGAACCGCCCAACACGAAATCTCTGGACCCGAAAAGAAAGGCCATGATCCAGCAACACCAGGATCGAATGGAGACTTTTGTGCAAGACAGGAACCAGTGGCTTGAAAGAAGGGCCAAGGATACTAGGGAACGTTCAAAGAAGAACATCGAGCATGCAAAGGACATTTACGCGCGATTCCATGAAATTGTTAAAGGGGATAATGTATAAAAGCTAAATATATAGTTGTAACAGTTAGGAGAAAAATGAGTGAGTCTATTTTGGCCACTCATATACCCTAGGATCCACACATACATGAGAGTTCGGTATGTATATGGACGTAAGCCATCATCACAGTGAGACCAAGATACTTTGCTTTGTGTGTCTGAAGAGACGCCTCTTCATATTGACCCCACATACATATGATTCCTTTCACTGTCTCAATCCCAATCACCGAGTTAGATCTACCTACTGCCCAGTATCCTCAGGTAGCTTTAAACTAAATAGTGAACTTACAGATGAACACGGGCTAAAAGAACAGACCCTTCTTCTTTCTCCAATCCCATGTAGTTGCCTGTCGTAGGTCATCAACACTGAGAACATCCACGCCCTCACGTGTCAGAATATGCCAAATATGATTCCTCAGCCCAATAGGCCACGCTGGCACACTGAAATACCTGGCCTTGAGACCTAATCGATGAGCACCATGAATCTGGGCCCGAATGCGCTGCAACTGCTCTTGCGACAGTCGCGAACCCCAAACGTGCCCAACCGTCTTTTTGAAATGGGCAGAAGCGTAGTAGCTATTATAAGAATTGTATTTCTCCGACATCTTGCTTCCTTCTGCGTTGTTTGTCCTTACTCGTCTTCGTTCAATATTGCTCGGTAATACTCCTTGCTCGATACAGTTATCCGGCAGTTCGGAGTTTTGAACCTGTGCTCTGTTTGGATTTGGCCAGATTTGAGACGTATCAGCTAACAAATCTAATGGCGCATCATAAAAGACATCACGGTAGGTGTTATTTGCTGTTATTTTGTCAAATGGTGTATTTCCCGTGCCAACGATCACAACAGGGCCAGGTACAATAGCTGTACCGTTTAAATACGTGAGCAGGCTTCTGCGTCGAAGTGGCTCGAGTTGTCTTTGAAGTGTCTCCCAGGTTGTGTTTCCTTCTGTTTTGAAATCGATGAGGACGACCAGCGGTCGATCCGGATCGGCTTCGAAGACTCCAGCCAGAGGCTCGTTAGCAGTCGAGGGGGAGTGGCAAGGCATTCCCCGTTCACATGGGAAGGTGTCTCTCTGACGGTCGAAAATGCCGAGAAGAGGGTTGAGATACAAGCTTTCCAGCGTATGGTTGGTCTCCAGCTGGAAATGACGATGGGCCACATACAGGTCATCGTCTTGGTTCCACACATCTGCTTCGACACTTGGGCAGCCAGCAGAAATGGCGTCTAGAAGTGGAACGTTTCTCAAATAGTCATTATGAGAATGGCAACGCACAGGTTGTGTGGTCCGTGTTGAGTCGGACAACCAGTGCCCAACGCCAATTGTTGCTGCGGCGGCGTCGATCCATGGGTGAACGATCAGATGCATTTGGTCTGGAAAGTAATGATGCAAGGCATCTGCCAGGATATGGAGCAGACCACTATCCATACCGAGTTCTCTGATTAGTATGGCTCTCTAGAGTCTAATACGAGTGCGCCAAGGGAATCGCAGAACTCACGTCATAGAGAGGTAGCCAATAATCAACAAGTAAAAGGCTCTCCGAATTTTTCTTCGAAACTGAATAATTCGAAGACGAGGGAACGTCGATGTTCCCAAGCCTTTGAAATGTAAGTCTCGTCGTCTTGGCACGGAGACACTGACATCCAGAGGCTCAGGCCAGCCGGTTGACTTGTCGAATGGGCTAACATCATTCACGTACTCGATAGATGACTCCAAGTCATGTCGTGTGGTATGGGTACCGTTCATGATCCCGATTTACGGTTTGATATCGGCTTCAGGCTCCACCAATCTGTTGTTGTCTGACTTTTCTTTCTGGTCAGAACATCAATCAATTGCTGTCCCACGTGCAACGTATCGCAGAGACATACGAGATAGATTAAGGGAGTCCAAGGCTACTGCATAGACAGATATAAGATGTAACCTGCTGCGCTGAGGCCGCGTAAGCGCTCAGTCCTCTTAGAGATACGGAGTACAATGGGTGCCGTCACTAATATTAGTTGACGTCCAGTATCTGCGGGCTCCCGTATACCAATTGACTTTCACTGGGTGTGGGGATCGACGCCCATCTGTGCCGAATTACCGAGATACCGCTCTAGAATGTGAAGTCTCTAGCCGATAATGGTATAGTTCGTAGGGTTTATTTTGTTTCAAGGCTAGCCCACCGCACCTTAAGAACGCCCGCCCTGTCAGAGCATTACGCGGTCTTGGCAACCGCTGCAGATCCAATCCAGAGACCAATGGACAATAAGCATCAACTTGGCTTGTTGATAAGCTTACGGGTCGGTTTCTATATTCGCATACCATAGAGTATGATTTGGGCGCTTGATACCTCCTGATAGCCTTGTCTTGTCGTGGAGTGTAGCAGGGATCTTGACTGCATATAAACAATAGACTAATATATAAGCTTCTCAAGTCCTGGATGCCTAATGCGGTCCAGGAGAAGGAATTCTATACACTGAAAGCATGATCAACTGGTTGATATACTGTAGTAATTAAAGCAAGCCTTTTGTCCAGACTCATAGGTTAACAAAAAGCCATATTCTCAATCATGGTTTATACAGGATTTCTGGCCGGGAATGGTGATCTCCGGGACGGCTCGGTAAAACCAAACTATGCATATCCCGGGTTTACTATAGTGCTATGATGCTCATGAATACGTAAGTCTCTCACCTTATCAGTAAACTCTGTCTCACATTAAAACGTGGCTGTGCTACGGAGACCTCGGTTATGTTAAGAAGAGGGGGTTCAACTGATTTTGGTAGCATCCATTTCTTGCTAGCAGGCATGGACCTATGACGTTTAATATGGTGTATGCGCAATCTGAGTGTATTGCAAGTCATATTGGATTGTTTGTCTGAAGTTGGGGATTGCCCCTAGGAAGCCCCTGAATGTCCAAGACTGGGTTGCACCGTGCTCGTGACGCGTCTTGTGTTCAGTGGTACTCGAGACTGTACCTCAACGTTGAATGACTCATGGCGGACGGGAACGTGCATACAGAATGGCAGTGCTATGTCGGGGGTTTCAGTGGATAGTGATCAACATCTTCCTGTACGTGATCCAATCAACCATGCACAAGGGTGAGATGAGACAGATAGCTGTGAGAGAGCGCGTATCGCTTTATCATTCAATCTCGCTTTATTACCAGGGTCCTACCTCGGGATTTATAATAGAAGACATTAATTCATTCACCAGTTAGCAAATTTCCAGCCCCATCTCACAGTTCTCTTCCTTTCACACCACCTCTACTAAATAATATTTCATCCAAGTCCAATTCAAAGACAATGGATCACCGCCCACTTGATGAAAGCATGCGAGCCTTTCCTCCGACGCCAGCATCTTCATCACCCCCTTATACACCGAATAATGGCACACTAACACCGACTGTCGCTCACTCTGAGTCTGGAACAGACGTCGAGCTTCAGCTATGCACAGGAGGTGACAGAGAACGAGATATACCTCCACAGACAACCGAAGCACCCGAACGACCACGTCATATCTTCTCAAAACACAGAAAGTGGATGACTGTGTACATGGTCTCTATAGGTGGAGCTTTTTCCGCCTTATCATCCAACACTTACTTCCCTGCAATCGATACAGTATCCAAAGACCTTGGAGTCGGTGCCACGGACGTTGGCTTCACTATCACCGTGTATATGATTGTTCAAGGAATTGCCCCCTCACTGTATGGCTCCATCTCCGACTCGCGTGGTCGCCGAATTGCATTCGTTATCGCCCTCGTAGTCTACCTTGCTGCAAATGTATCGCTAGCTTTCACGTCCAGCCTGGCCATGCTTGTGGTATTGCGAGGATTGCAGGCCGCTGGATCGGCTGCGACAATCAGCATCAGCACTGGTGTAATTGCCGATATAGCAGAACCCGATGAGAGAGTAGGCTTCATGGGGACCAACGCTGGCATAAGGTATGCATATCCCCAAAGCTATAGAGACTTTTGAATAACAGGTGTGACGCAGAATGATTGGCCAGGCTATAGGTCCTGTCATCAGCGGACTGCTGAATAGTGCATGGGGATTCAGAAGCATCTTCTGGTTCCTGTTTGTCTTTAGTGCTTTGGTCCTCTTCGGACTGTTATTTTTTCTGCCAGAAACACAGAGGAGGATAGCGGGTAATGGCGATATTCCTCTCCGAGGCCTTTACAAACCCTGGTCCTACTACTCCAAAGCACCCAAGGAATGGCGTGATGTACCTGTACCGCCAGCGCCAAAGCTAGAGAAGCTTTCTTGGAGGACAATCATTGAGCCATTGACTTATATCCTTAGAATGGATATCCTAGTTCTCCTTTCCTGGGGTGCACTTGTATACACTATCTGGAGTATGGTCACGTCGTCAACCACCACAGTGCTATTCAAGACTTTCCCGGACCTAACACAATGGCAAGTGGGCCTCTGCTTTCTTCCAAATGGAATTGGATGTGTATTTGGATCGGTTTGCACTGGTCGACTGATGGATCGAGCTTTCAAAAGCGCCGAGACTCGATATAAAGAGGAGCATGGACTTGCTAACGTCAATGTCAAGTCCCAACACGACTTTCCCATTGAGCGTGCTCGACCGTTACTAATGCCTTATTCCAGCGTTATCTTCATAGTCTCAATGGCGCTGTACGGGCCCAGTTACGAATTCAACGACCTTAGGAGACACTTTGCTGGGAATTTGGTAGCCTCCCTGGGCCTACAATTTATCATTGCATCTACTGCAACGGCAATCTTCAATATAAACTCGACGATATTGGTAGACTGCTTCCCGGATAAGTCGGCGGGCGCGACAGCAACGAATAATCTGTGCCGTTGCCTCCTCGGAGCTGTGGGCGTCAGCGCGATACAGCCTATGATCGCCAAACTCAAGATTCGCAACGCATTCCTCGTGCTCACAGGTATTGCTGTTGTGTTCTCACCACTGGTCTGGGTTCAATGGCGAATGGCAGAGAAAAGGAGAAGGAATAGAGTCAGTACCTGATAAGAGTCTATATATTAAGCTAGCGTAATGCCAAAGGCTATCTCTCGAAAACTAAGTAACATATTCGTAAGCGCTATTTCCTCGATTTGGATCCCCGAGTTATCTCCAACCACTCCCCAGTATCCTCTGCTGATGATCGAGGTAAGAAGGATGCAGGGTGGATAAAGTTGAAAATACCAACGGCGATGACCATCATGGCCCCATCGAGAGCGATAAAGTACTGTTCATGCGTAATGAGGTATCCATGCCAGCCCTGTACAAGCTCTATAGTGCGGTATATGCTCCTTATATAGATACATAGTAATGACAGCGTCATGGCACTTAGTATAGGAATGGAGGACTGCTTTCCAGGCTTTAACATGCCTCTTCTAGTGGACCGGATCAGAAAGTCGATTGCAAGAGCAACAAAAACACTCATAGAAGCCAATTGGAAGACAATTCCTGCAACCATGGTGTTTGTGCCTGGCTTTGTGTTACCATCGACTTTGTTCACTGCAGCTGAAGCCAAACCGCCTCCGATTGCCTGGACAACCAGGGAAATCACGTCGCAGGTACAGAAGATCCAAAGATACAGGCTCGGTCGAAGGATGGAGCAGTCGCGGCCGAAGACCTGGATCAAGCGGCCAAGAATGATGTAGACACCAGCAGTGAAGAAAACAGGGGCTATTAATGGTTAGTCCTTATGTTCATAGTCAAGAAAATCACAATCAGCGTACGTACCAATGATCAGCGTCGAGATCTGCATGAGGAAAGCAGTGGAGCTGTAGGGACATTGAGAGGACCATGTCCGGCCCGCCCAGCCAATGATTTCAACTGCCATCACAATTAATCCAAGGCTCCAGTTATAGATATAGCTGTGCAAACATACCCAGCCCACCAATAACAAAGACGCTGCACCACCAAATCTTGGACCGGCCAAGCTGAATTATGTGTGCGATCGTAGAGAGACCGAAAAGGATACAAAACACAATTCCGGCAGCAGTTGATGGAACGTAGCCGTATGATGTATGGACGCCCGTTATCAAAGCGTGGCAGCCCTTGCGTAGGTCTTGTTCTGTTGACATGTTGTGTTGGTGTGAGTCAGGAATCCGGGAAATCGAGTGAATCTGTGATGAGACTAAGAGCCGGGTGCTAGCTGCCTCTTTATACATTCACCATTGTTATAAAAACGTAAGACAACAGACTGGGGTCTCCCCTCCTATCGATGAGACTTAGCGGATCTGCGAATCTCGCAGTTTGACACCCACTTGATGGACGCAGAGTCCGACATTCTGGCACTCCCATGGGCCTGAGGAATCCTTGTAGACCCAGAATTCCAATTCCAATTCCACGCAATCCATCGCCTTATCTTGTAGGTGCGTGGCTGACAAAGCAGTTAGATCTGACAGCCAACTGGCCACAGCTCACAGGCAGGCCGTAAGCACCAGCCTAGAAGCCCCGCATTTCTCCGGAGTTTATCTGCTGAACTGCGAATTTCGCATTTCGGACTTCGGGCGTAGCCTTGGATGAAGAGCCAACGCCATCTACACCTCATTTCCGTTCCTTATCTCCCAGTCTGTTGCAGACAAACCTGTCGGCCAATTCAGGTTGAACAATCACCTTCCGCTTGAGCCCTTCATTCTCACTATGCATCCAAGACCCAGCCGCGCAAAGAGCTGCACTGCATGCCGACAGGCTAAGCTGGCTTGTGATGCACGCCACAAATCCGCCGGAGTTTCGTGTACGAGGTGCAGTAAGCGCGGGCTACAATGTCGTTTTGACTCGAATTTCAAAAGAATTCCAACAAGAAAGTTCGTAACGGCCCCGCGGGCTTCAAGACTAATAACCGTCCTTGATGACGACTTGAATACTAATACTCGTAGCATCGTGGAGGCCATCACTAACTGTATTGACTCTCAGCAGCCGCTTTCTGGGGCATCAGGCAGCGCGCAACGAAATCCTCACACGAACCCGTCGACCATGTCACAAGAACCATCCATACCCTCCTCCGTCTACACGCGAACCTCTAGCCCGTCTTCGAATAGCGACTCTCAATACTCCATTGCCCCTATTTGCACTGCTCAAGATACTGCTGCAGCCAGTGTCGGCGGATGTACCAAGGACGCTGAGCCATGGCTGCAACTCAAAAGGGTCGACATACCTTCTAGTTACCAGCTCGGAAGTCTGAACCTGAACAACACAGTAGCTCTGGATTTATTCCATCAGTAAGTATTAATGCCCCCTGCTGACGAATTTGAACTTGTTAGAGAACCGAACTGATTCGACGGCCAGTTTCAATATTTATTACCGTCCACACGCCAGGTTCTTGAGGCCAATACGTACGTCTCTGATCGAGTACTCACAATCCTCTCCATACCTTTTCTGGACCATTATCTTATGCTCTTCGCAAATGCATACTAAACACGCACATTTGTACCCTTCTATTGTAACAGAGCACGAGCTCATGCTCTCAGGGACCTATCTCCGTGCTCCACTAACTATCGAAATAATGCATGCCCTGCTTTGTCTTTGTTTGTGGCCAGTCCCCAAGCTTCGGTTTTGGCAAGACCCGTCCTGGGGATACATAGGGCTTGTCGTCAATTCTGCTATGCAGCTCAACTGTCACCTGCCTACCAACCCGCTCCTTAACGCACAGATAAGGAGAAATGCCAGCCGTCGGGCCTTGCCTGACATAGATGCAACAGTGAGAGATACCACCTGGCTTGCCTGCTTCGATATAAACACTCGGTATGTTTGCTTTCGGGTATTTTCCTGCATAATATCCACGGTGCCCCCTGCTTACACAGCAATACTGTCACAGTCTCAGTGAGTTCTTGGGGTTTCCATCCCTGTTTTCATCTGGATACTACCTGAAAAGCGTATCCCGTGCTCGCGAACGAGCATCAAGTCTTCTGGACCCGTCCTGTTATACGGTATTAGAAATTCGCCAGCTCACCATGACTTCGATAGCGAAGCTAGACATGATTACAGACTCCGCCCTGCACTTCTCCCAAATCCAAAGCAGCATCAATGACTTGGATCTGCTGAGGAGCTCAGGCCAGCACTCCTGGAATCCCGAAACAGAACTCACCTTTCAAGGCGCAAAGCTGTACTTGTATGCCATGACACTTCTTTCGCCACCCACTAAAGAGTCCGTCATTGCTCTTCAGGCCATCTATAATCGGGATGCAGCATTGATCAGCGGATTGATGTCTGCTTCAACAATGATATCAGACATACTTCAGCAAATCCGTGACAAGCCCACTCAAAGTACGGATGAGATTACGTGCATTGTAGCGTTCTGGCCAAAGACACATATCAGCTACCTTTTCTTTGCCGCGACATTTATCTTCCGGGTTCTGCTCTCACATTCGAGTCTGACACCGCAGAATATAACCCTTGCTATGTCACGTCTTGCAGATACACACGCAATTTGTAGAATAGAACCGTTGCATCCAGATCGCACACGGGCTGGCGAGATAATCCAGCGTTTGATAGAAGTTGCGCGCGCTTATGTAACGAAAGACGAGGGCGAAAATGACGCCAAGCCCCTACTACCGAGAGGCCTTCTCGTCACTGGTCGCTTGGGAGCATCAGCCATGTTCGATGCCGTCCTGCGGTCTGTACACTATCAGAAACAATGTACGCAGAGTCGCAAGTCCCGTCCAAGAAATGAAACTGGTATATCTCAGGCCGACGGGCCTGCCTATGGAAGGGAACAGCGGGTAGGCGGAAAAGCGAGTTCAAATGCGGGACTGATATCGCAGAGTCAATCTGCAGAGCCTTTCACAAACATGCCAGACAGAGCAGGGGCGATAGGGCTTGGGGATTTGTTTGAGTTCGACTTGATGGATCCCTATGAGTATATTATGAGCACTGACTCGTCTCTTATGTATGATGTCCTGCATGACCCAGGCTTCGGAAATTTGTAACCTCTGTCACATGCTAAATACATGATACATCGCAGTCTGTTATAAAAGCTTTTATCGAGCGTCTATGAGCGCGACTTGGGTCATGTGATACCAACAAGATATTCGGGCAGCCGATAGATGATAATTAGCATTTAAGAGGGTATACTGCTTACGTGCACTTCTACCAATATATACAAGCTTGGGACAAATTATCAGAGGAATGCAACTAAAGAGGGGTCAGTGGTTACACCAATTGTAATTTGACAGCTGATGCATTAGGCAGAAGTGCAAATCACGCATCAATTGTCGAAGATCATCAGCATCGCCACCACCGCCCGCCTTAACACTGCTCCTCATTATAATAATACAGCCCTGAATTTCTCACCGCATCGCAGCCACCATGTGCTCCCGGACACTTCAAAAGACGGGTGCTTTTTCTACCGTTTCTTCTCATCCTACATCCGCGCGACACCTAGAAGCTATCCGGGATACCGGGAATGTTGTAATGGTACGCCTGCTATTCTTTACGATTACACAAATTACTGACCCATTGACAGCAGCCTGGATTATTGCCTTCAATTAAACAGGTTGTATCCATGTGGCAATGTGTGCGTACATCAATACCCTAATGCTCTCTATATATCTGACTCCCTCACAGTGTAATTGCTGCCACGGCTGGATGCGTCTCGATGTCAACCCAATCTGCCCAGAGTGCCAGACCCCTCGTTGCCCAAGCTGTACATACATTTAAGTTATAAAACATTCGTCAGCCTAAATATGCCAACTGAGCCTGTCAGTATGGCCGATATTAACTCATCAGCTTATGCATGGAACCAAGAGTTCTTTGACCGGCAGATTCAAAAGTATCCAGCAGAAAACACACCTGCAGTAGCGACCTTCTCTGGCGTCCATGATCTCATTACGAAGTTTCTTTCAGCATCTGGTGACATGGAGCCGTTCCTTGGGCCTAGCACATATCAAATATTGGAGCTTGAGCCTCTCTGCAAGTCATGCAGTATCGACATTTTGTTAAGCGGAACTGACCCTCGTGTGACTCGTCCGATGGCTCTACTGGATGATCGATGTCGGCGAATGCATCATTCTGAACCGCCAGGTGGCCATATGCGCCGTGACCGTGGGCCTTTAAGTTCCTCGCAGCTATTACAAGAACTCAAGAAAAGCGTAAGCCATAAAAACCTAACCATTCGGATTCATGACTAACCATGACACTTGTAGCGGTACGGATGCGTTGGTGAGACTGATGCTGCGAGGAGACTACTGTGAGGCATTTTTTATCATTATGCGTTTCTTGCATCTGCTGACTCTTATCTCCAGCTATGTGGCTAATCCAGACTGCTGGGTGATTGTGGCGTTAGCTTCAACTGCTTCTAGCGTCCAAGCTACCTTTCTAGCAGACTTCTTTTATAAATACCTGGGGTCCAGAACGTCACTGGGTATACATCGACCGATGCGGGACCACTCATCTTTGGACTCGAATTCCATCTGCAATACTACGTCTGGTGTGAAGGCGGCCCACAGTTCCATGACTCTAGGAAGAAACGGAACGGAAAGCCTCTTCGCCAAAGTCGGCAGCCCTATTACCTCAAATTGGGCGATGAAAATGAGCCGCAGGTTCACATCTATGAAACCCAGGTCTCCTGTCTGATAGCAGGTATAGATGAGGACTCCTGGGTTGCATATCAGTTTGTTGATACATACTACCAAGGAGAAAAACCGCTTGCGCAAGATGAACAGCATGGCGTCAAGCCAGATCCCTTGACAGGGGGTTTGTTTGATGCGAATCTCCCTATCTGGACCCCGAGAGAGTATTTCCTCATCGTCTACGAGTGCCGACTCAAACAAGTCAGACATGCTATGCACAACCTAATCGCAAGATTACTTTTAAGATTAGAGCCATATGTAAGTCATCTCGAGCATCTAAAGTGACATAAATCAAACACTTACTTCGACTTAGACACAGGACGAAGGGGATGTGGCAACTTCTTTGAGTGAGGGGATTGTCAATACGATGGACCAGAAGAAGTTGATGCAACGAATCCTCAACGAAGCAAACCGATTTCTACCACAAACTATCCACTCAATATGCAAGGCGATTGAGGTTTGGGATAGGTTGAGCCGAAGAGATCTCGCCTACCTCTCAGACATACTAAAGTCTGATTCTAAGAAGAGTCCGATCCCGTCGGTCAAGGTAGTTACCATGATTGAGGATCATATCGATGCATTGCGAGACCTCCAACGACGCGCAGAGGAACAGAGAGATCTGTGTACCGGGCTTGCTCGAAAGGTATGTGAGGGGAGACGACGAGGGGAGGCGAACCTACGCGGAAAGGCTTACGGAAACAGCTGGAAATGCAAATTGTAGTGGAGGATAATGAAGTCACAGCGCGGCAGCAAGCAGGGACTGAGATGACCAGATATTGGACTGGCATCGGCTTGGTACGTACATGCAGTCTGTTTCTATAGGATAAAACGCTAACTTTCCGTAGGTCTTTCTACCGCTCACGGCTGTGACTGGAATATTCAGTATGCAACCAGGCATTTTGCCGGACTCGTTTTACAAGTGGTGGATTTTCATTATTTTTTGGATTGTGATCACGCTTCTCGTTATTCTCGCTGTCGAGTTCAGATCATTACGATCCTCGATCCCAACATTGCGCAGCGATCGTTCTTGTAGTAGAATTTCCCCTTCCTGGTACCCTTTCACATCAAGACTCTCTCTACTATCATCATCGACGGATTTCCCTGCTGAGATCGAGCTCATCCCAAGGTCCCCGGGTAGGACAGTTTAGAGTGGAACTTTCTGGGGTCATGCATTTTCCCCGGACATCATGAGATATTGCGACCCCATTAATAGTTCTTATTGGTGCGGTAGTGTTTTTCCAGAAGCGATCCATGGGCGATCAACTTGACACGGTATTCAGTGGAGCACCAGTGGGTGCTTGACTGGGTAAATAAGCATATCAGGCCAAGCTCCATATGGTATTTCGGAGGCACCAACTCCATCAATTGGAGCCAACTGCCATTGGCCCGTACCGGCAAAATAGAGTTTCAGATGCTGATCCCTGTTTTAGCCTAATAACACTTTCTGCCGTAACCTCATACCTTGATTGTATAAGACCGTTGTGATATCTTTTAAGAAATCATTTTTCGTAAACAGTTGTTGTTGCTCTTAGTGGCGACTGAGGTCTTGGCTACCGATATGTTTGACAGCATCAAGACAAAGGCTCTTCTAGTAGCCTGTCTCGTTTTCTCAGGCTCGGCATTACCCAATGGTAATGGCAAGCGCCACTGGGTAGGCACATGGGCGTCAATGCCTCAGGAAGTTGAGCCTGCAAACTTGGCCCCAGCTCCATTTGTACGTTCTCATCAAACACTAATGAAGCTCTCTTGCAAGACCCTAAAATACTGATGCATGACTTCGTGACAGGGAGGAGTAGATGCAGCAGCTCAATTCGAAAATACTACTCTCCGCCAAACATTTCACATGTCAATTGGAGCTGACAAGATCCGTATTCGATTTTCCAACATCTTCGGCAAAACAAACTTGCCCATCACTGCGGCATCAATTGCTCTACCAGTCGATGGAAAGGCCGGTGTCGGTCAGATCGACACCAAGACCACGAAGCAGCTCAAGTTCAAGGGCAAGAAGTCCGTGTCTGTCCCAGTAGGAGAGATTGTCTACTCTGATCCCATTGACTTCAAGCTGAAGCCTCTGTCCAACCTTGCATTGTCTGTCTACACTGAGAAGGGTCAACTCGGAAACAAGATCACCGGACATCCTGGTAGTCGAACGACTTCTTGGATGCAAAAGGGCAACCACGTCAATGCTGCATCTGTATCTGAGGGAAGCACCAAGCATTGGTATTTTGCCAACGGAGTTGACTCGTGGGCACCCAAAGACCACTTCGCTGTTGTTCTCCTCGGAGACAGTATCACCGATGGCCGAGGAAGCACTGATGACACCAATGATCGGTAAGAGGAATTAGGTCTGAGCATTTTGTACTGTTGCTCACAATGTTCAGATGGTCCGATGCTCTTGCGGCTCATTTGCAAGAGTCTGGCATGTCAAATGTGGCTGTGAACAATATGGCAGCAGGTGGCAATGCTATCCTCTCAGGCGGTCTGGGACCTATTCTGCTCCAGCGATATAAGCGAGATGCCTTGGAGCAACCAGGTGCCAAATTCGTTATTATCTTCGAAGGAGTTAATGACATCGGGCCATCTGCGACCGATGAAGCTACTCAAAAGAGGATCAAAGATGGTCTCATCGCTGCGTATACCCAAATCGCGAAGGACATAAAAAAGGCCGGTTTGAGCACTATTGGAGCGACAATCACGCAAATGCTTGGGAACCAGTACTACGCTCCTGAGAGAGAAGTCACTCGAGTTTCGATCAACGACTGGATCCTGAAAAACGGGACTTTTGACCATATCGTCGATTTTGCGGCTTTGATCGGAAGTGGAGATAAGCTGCTCCCTCAGTATGACTCCGGCGATGGTTTACATCCCAACCCTGCAGCATACAAGCTGATGGGCACAAAGTTTCCGATTCAACTGTTCAAGAAATAGCTATAGACTTAAGGATAGGAAATATTGAAGAATGAACAAATGCTAAGAAAAGGTGCTGCTCATGGTACCAGCCAACATGATATCGGTAACGTTTCGGCCAAATATAGAAGGTCGTAATGCACAAGAATAGTTGGCAGTAAGTCAGGGTTGACATGGGCGGATTGATGGCCATCCCCCGCAAATGGTTACCCTACCATTGCAGAATCACTGATTACCTAGACAAAGACGTTATAAAAATTAGTCTTCAGCCAATCATTTTCTCATCTGACTAACGTGACCATCTGCAGGAGGGTGACCATTGTGATTGACCCGTACGGAGTACCTTGCCTTACTGAAGCTTTTCCAAATTTGATTGATCCCAGATCAGATAAGGCTAGCCTGGGTTATGTGATTGTGATGCCTTGCGCATGTGGCTTGCACTTGGACCTCTACATGATACCGGAATAGCCGGGTAACTTCTTCCTCAACTCCATTGCGCCATTTAGGATTTCCGGACCTTGCCTTTAAGGCTTAGCTTCCAATAGCCAGTGGTCTATGATTCGTTGGCCGGGTTATCCTGGTTTCAGCTGAATGCATCACTGGCCTGACCTATTAAGGACCCCAGCTAGGCAAAGTGCAGGTCGTTTACAGATTCTACAGAGATGTTTGGTTTAACATATCAACTAACTTACGTGCCATCTGAAGACAAATCGCATCAAAATATATACGAGATTGATTTAGAACGTAGCATGTTTGTCTTCAGTTCTTTTAGAATTCTCACGCCTGCGACACTGACATTCGACTGGACCTGTAGCTTGGTGAGGTGGGCTGACCAGTAGGCAGGCATTCTGAGACACACTAAGCAGGGATGTAGATATCACAACCAACAGATGGAACCTCGTCGTGCATATATGTATGAGGAAAGCCAACCAACGCCTCCCTCCCATTTTGAACCAGATCTCTCAGATTTTCTTACGCTTCCAAGTTCTGTGCGCTGATTCAAGCCCTCACCCTCTTTACCACTCAATCGATATGGACGCAACCTCTGACAAAAAGCTACGAAAGGAGAGTTGGAAACGCCATAACTTATTTGACCGTGGCTTTTTCTACGATGACGAAATCTCAACAAATGATCTGCCAGATCATGTCGACGCCCTCCGAGAATCAATTCTCAACTTCGCTTGCGATGACTTTGGCCTGGAGGTTTCTGACCAGGATGAGGAACTCGCAAACCAAGCAACGGACCTTACTGACAGAAGCGTTAAAGAGGAAGATTGGAAATATCGTTTCTTCTTTGAAAACTTCTTCAAACAGCTTGAAGAAAGCACCTCGGCTAACAGCTCCTGGGAACATCAAGTAGTTTTGTAAGTAGATTTCAGAGAAATCTTAACCATCAAGGCTCACAAAATATAATCAGCGACGCCAATACTCGATGGGTTATATTTAATCCAAAGGAGAACAAACTCGACAGTGCAATGCTGGATCAATTGAGAAATGAGAGCGCGCCGCAGCCTGATTTTGCTTTTTATTTCCCTATTCATCAGCCACCGGCTAACTCCCCTATACCTCTGGAGCCTGACCAAGCATTAGTGATGTTCTCATTGCCTGCTTTGAAAGAGCTTTACGCCAATGGCTTACGACCATCTCCCTTCGATCCCTTCCAGAAGGGCCTTAGGCAGACAGACCTAAAGTGCTTTCCATGGCTTGTTGTTGAGTGCAAGCCGAAGCCGGGCTCGAACGGCTTGATCAGGCAAAAGAAGGAAGAGGTTTACTGTCAAGCTGTTAATGGCAGCGGTTGCGCTGTTAGACTTAACGAGATTGCCGCGTTGCATGAGATGAAGCTGCCCGACCAAGGACATATTCCCCCAATTGCAGCTGTGACTACAGTTGGACCTGAAGTCAAAGTCTGGATAACGTATCTTACTGAGAACTCTCTGGCATATCGCTACGATACAAAGAAAGAAAAGCAGACAACCGGCAAAGGTTATGTTAGTATAAGATGAGAAGCCTGAAGCTGAACCCTACTGACCGTTCTGACCTCCGGTTAGATGATGCAATGCATTTGGGATGGCGATATGAGAAACTCGGATGACATTGCTAAGTTTAGACTCATACTCGAAAACATATATACTTGGGCTACTGCGAAGTTGAAGCCCTTGTTGGCCAACTATCTCGAGCAGTGGAGGTGGCTCAACTCTGACGCCTTCCTCAACACCAAAATAGCAGCAGTGGCGTTTCGAAAGCAGAAAATTGAGTCAAGGAGTCGGCAGCAAAGCCCTGAAGCTGACGAGACACCTACCAAGCAGTTAAACCGCACCATTAACGCGATGATGTCCTTGAATCTGAATGAGGCAGTGACTCCGAACTTCAACAGGGACGAGAGTCCCGCATCGGCATGTTCAACTCCACAGAGTAGTTTGCGACGAAGCGCACGGATAAAGGCAATGCGTGACGCACAGCTATCTCTCGGTCCGACTTCTCAATTAGAGAGGTCTGCCTCACGCCTCAAAGTAACTATAGCGGCTGGGCCTGTCAAGAGACGAGAAAGCGGGACTAAGTTCCTTGCAGCACCAGTTGAGGTTGAAGTTGATGAGAGTACCAGTGATGAGGAGTATGAGGAGGTTGAGGAATGTGATGAGAGTGGCGAAGAGGACGAGGAGTGTGAGGAAGATGATGAGGCTGATGAGGAAGAGAGTGATGGGGAAAACCTCGTATGGGACTATGTTAGAAGGAAGTATGTGTCGGCGTATGAATAGGAAGGGAGATTTTACCTGTATACTATATCTTGTTCTACAAAGGTCTGGTTCTTTGCATATTTTGAGTGAATGCTAGCTTGTCGTAATCATAGTCAGCTCACTGGAATATTGTTTGACCGTAACTTCCCTGCAGCTTCAAGGAGGGCTACTGAAGACACTGGAGTCGGGGCGGGCCGCGGGGAGTCCGGGTATTGAACTGTTGGGGTCTAGCCTTAAAGCAATGGTAGTCTGTGGGGTGAGCTGACCAGTAGGCACGTATCTTGAAACACACCTGACCAAGCAGAGACACAGGTACACCAAGCAACAAATGTAACATTGTCGTGTATATGTACCAGGGATAGCCTTTGTGTTTAAAACCTTTGTAACTCATTCAGTATAGAAGCTTTATTTAACTAAAAACCTAATCCTAATTATAACCAAATGTCTAATAGATTAACTAATACTACTAGACAGATAAGCTTTTCCGCCTAACACTACTAGCTGATTTACCTTTTTCTTTAAAGTTATCTCTTACTAACTAACTTATCTTTAAACCTATAGATATAAAATCCTAACTTTTATTTTCTTTTATAGGCCTATTATTATATATATCTAAGCTAGATTATCCCTTACTATTTTTACTCTTTTTTTAATTTAATTATTTAATAATTCTTTAATTAACTTATAAGATCTCTTTTTAATATAATAAGAAAATCTTATTACTATAATATAATATTGCAACCCAACACCATTTACACACATAAGGCAATATACCCTACTTTTTTCCTCTAATAAATATCTATCTACCCTATACTAAGTTAAATACACACTATTTAACTTATATATAT